>JAHZMX010001137.1:0-17327 GCA_027743895.1 Seira musarum | reverse complement strand
ATGGACAACAGTATCAACAAGACATTATAACAGGATGAAAAGACAGCATTTAACCCTTTACTCAGCTACGTCCTTATCGCTGTTTTAACTGCACTAGTTGCTTTCCCTTGTCGGGTGTGACACTGTCATTGACTGTGTTGGACTAATGAAAAAATTAACGTACTTAAGTAAACAGCTTGCAATATTTTTGCTACAGCACAAGTGCAATGCTCATGCTCCTGTTAATGGATCCTGCACTCCTGCACTTGAAAATGGCTTCCGGAAAAACGAAACTATTTGAGCAATCGAAATTGGGCAGACGCGAACAGAACAAGAAATTGATTTACTCATAATCAAATACATTTTTTTGGTCCCTTGAACTGAATTTATTATTGTTTGTCCACAAAGTTCAATTTATCTATCATGGCCTGAATGAATTTGCGGAGAATAATTGAAATAGCTTTTGAAAAAGACTGCCTCTTCAATAATACATTCAATTATTGGTACTTGAGAACCAATCCAGGAATCTATGGTTTCCGGTTAAATCGTCGTTCGAGCCGAGCGTCGCAATAGTGATAAGATAAATCCATGAACTTGGAGACAATCTAAAAACGATCTTTTGCGCCTGACGATGAACACGAAACTCGCCTTAAGGATGTCAAAAACGGGGATGAAAGCATTAAAGAAACTAGAAGAAAATTAATGTTTTAGAAATGGAAGAGGAACGATATTGGTAAAATATATGAATAAATAAAATGTTAATATTTTATTGATTACAAGTTTCAAGTAATTCATTCATTCTTAATGAATCGTTTTTACGCAAAAGAGTTTTGTACAGGTAAATAAAGGAACATGCGACATTCTGTAAGTAGTTTTCGTTGAAAAGAGTCCACAAAATTTAGTTCCAAATTTGAAGGATTTTTAGAAATATACTCCAGCCAATTTTCCAGTTTAGGTAGATTCTCAATCTGAAAGGAAAACAAAAGATTTAAAAATTTTAAAACTCAATCATTTTTGTTTGGGAAAATTGTGTACGGCTTACCTTTGGCCACCCATCTTGAAACTGCTCAATAAAAATCCATTTAGATTCCTCATTTACATTCCGCAAAAATGTGCTGTACAAGTTACCCTTAAGACAGATAACCGCAGCAAGCTCAAAGCTTGTGACAGGAATATTCAAAGCCTTGATTGGTGTCAACTCAAGCTTATGATACATTTGATCATGAATTGCTTCCAGAAGAACACTACAGTCTTCGCAAAAGAGCACTGGAGGCTTCCCGTGAATTTTGGCACAGGTTGCACATTCCAACGTGGCGGTTTTGTTGCAATAGCAAGACAGGGCTTCAGTCTTTACGGCATCTACAAAAAGAAACGATGAAGATTGCGTAAAAATACCTAAACGCATTTACTTACTTACTTTAATGTACTCCATTAAATCTTTACCTCTCTCAAGAATCTGCTCCAGATTTAAAGTAAGAGTCGGTATCACAGCATCATAATGAATAATCCCGTCTCCATCTTCTGAATTTGGCATTTGCAGAAAAAGTGCGGGACTCGGTCCGCCCCTAAATTTAAGGTTATCCTGGAGAAATAAACTTTTTTCAAGAAGTTGTTGCACTGAAGGTTTTCTCGCTTTGTCAGTGAAGTCGATAAAAAATTGGTGTATGTAGTCGCACATGTCGTAGGAGTAACTGATGAATGGTGGAATTTTGAAAATGTATTCGAATAAAATTGTCATCAATTCCTCTAAGTCTGAAAATAAATTTGCATATAATTATTATGCTGCAGTTTTTGAAAACGTATTATGTACCTAAAATCATTTTTATGATTTTTTACCTAAAACACTTGAGCACAAATGAGAAATTGCTTCATGAAGTTGAGTAGAATATCCAATGTCATATTTTCTTGACTCCCTTAAAGGACGGACAAACCCCTCCTTCAGTATTGTTTGCACCAGGGTTTGAATCTGATCATTATTTACGTGACTTAAAAGGGCACGGTCGAAAACATCAAATTGAAAAAATAGTGTAGCCAGCGTAATATCAAAACAACTTCGGTTCGAGTCTTGACTGTGGTCAGAAACGCCTAAATTTAAAAATAATCGTTTTAAAAATACTGTAAATGATGAGAGTTTTTAAATGTTAATGTTTACCTATTTCCTTAGAGACATTTGTAGGTGGTTCATGTAGAACATTCAACTGCGTGATAGCATATGAACTAGAAGGTGATGACGGCTCCTGTGAATTATTGAGTGGCACGGCAGATTCCTCATTGTCTTTGTCATCAACATCAACTTTTGATACTTTTAAAAAATTGGGCATTGCACCGGAGTCTCCCAACATGGAATGCACCTTTTCTTGAATTGACATCGGCATCTCGCTCACATTTTTATAATTGTGATCCCTGAAATGGTTACCACTGCTTGCTAAGTTTCCAGTTAAGTGCGATTTTTGTAACAATAAGTCATCTGCAAAGGTAACATGCTTTTTGCTTTCAGATGTTGGACTAGGACAAGACGGTGGTTGGGGCTCCAGAATTTCTGAAGAGCTGTTTTGAGGAAGGCTATTCTGTCGAAGGATAACATATTCTCTTTGGTCACTGTCTAAGCTGTCCTGGTTACTAGAGGATTTTTCTAGATTATTTTCTGGGATACTAACGTGGTTCAAGTTTAAGCTTGAGGAAGACCTATTCCCAAAATTTGGAGTCTGAAGAAAGTTGCTATTGTGATTTTGAACATCGTATGGCATCTGTACCGACTATTGAAGCAAATAAACTATTTTTAATACAAGTACTAAAAGTCTAATTTTATGAAAAATTTATTTTAAAACATCTTACGCTGCTAGATCCAAAATTGTTAACGACATCATACGAGCCCATCATTATACGCCTTTCATTTGTCCTGTTAATATCGTCGTAAAGCCCGTACGGACTCAAATATTCACCCGGCAGGCTTAACGTACTGTTCCGAAATGATGGATTTCGCTGCGGTAAAAATCTTGGATTAGGTGTCGTTGGAGTGGACGCTTCAGAAATACCATTCTCATCAATGACGTTATTCTTTTGGTAGTCCTTTTCTAGAACAATTTCTTCGAATGGAACTGTGATTTCTTTGTTTTTATCAAAGCGAAATGAGCCAAATATTCCTGATCGGTTGTTTGTGCGAATTTTCTTATCCTAGAAAATTTGAATTATTTTACTATACTAAACAAAACCCGAATACATTGATTTATTTAAAAAATCAATTCTTGCATTGTCAAGTAAGTACCAGTCTTAATTTGACCCAAAGTGATTTATCCTTCTTGAAAATGGATAGAACAATGCCGGATAAAGGCTGGCTGTCCTTTTTCATCCATATCACCCTGTCGTTTTTTACGATTGCAGCAAATTCGTCTATTTCAAATTGCCAACTAAAGTCAATTTTTTAAAGATAATTTACGAGGGAGTGGGTCAACAGGTCTTACCTTTGCCCAATTTGGAGCATGGAGTTAAGGCTTTGTTCAAGAGGAGATCATTTTCTGCTCGAAGTTGATTTACATGCACTTCCAACTGATGACAATAAATCTCCAAGTTTTCCAACCTCTCCACCAAACTTGCCTTGTTCAACGAGTCTTGATGATCTTCAAGGAGATATACGCGTCTCAACTCCTTGTCGTTAACTTCGCATTGACAAGTCGGACATTGATCTCTAAAATAAGAGGGAAGTGGTATTTCCAGTTAATGTAAAACGATTTGCACAGTTATGGTTATGAGTATATTTAATTTGTTAATATCATTTTTTCTTACAACGTATTTCCAAATACTCCTTGGTCCTGTAACTTCTTCTTTTGTGTATGAAACCAGTTTTGCAAACAGTACAAGTGATAAAGATGTCCACAAATAGTAGACACCACTTGGTTCTCTACCAAGCTGTTTAAAGATCCCAGGGAACTTCCAGGAGCTTGGGTTAATAAATTGTGCTTACAGATTAAACAAATTATCGACATTTTTACAGGCGTTGGTTTAGCGTTGTGTCACACAATTACTTCATTCTTTGTCTCCAAATGCTCGTCTTTATTTAAAATCCTAAAAATCTTAAAACAGAATGCTAAATGCACGTTGAATTTTACTTTGGCTGGGATAAATTTCACAATACTGTATTTCTTGTCAGTGTACCCCCAACCGATGAACTGGACTGGAAAGAAAAAAGTAATCCATAGCAGTGGCAGTTTTTGTCTTGATAATCCCCGATATCATTAAATGCTCGACAAACTATTTTTTATTGTGCATGTTATTATTTTGTGAAGTGGAAAACGACATAAGTAAATGCCGAATCGGAATATCATTTTCATACAATCAATACACTTTGCTCACTTACCTACGCAAAGTATTCTGTTTAATTTGGGATGAATTTTACATCTTGTAGTAAAGTATACGCCAAATAGTAGGTACACAAGGTACAATAGATGCTTTAGTACGATTCAACCCGTTGACAAATCAGATAGACGTCATCGGGATTTTGTATTCATGAAGGTGATAAAGCTGGATGAATAATGACATTATAATGCAAATAAAAAATTGTGTAATTTATGATTAGATAAGGTTGGTGCTTTTTATGACAAAAGGGAGTGCAGAAGATAGGTAGCGTAAAGATGAAATGCTACTGCTTAGCTTTCGCTGATGTCACGTATGTGGACTATGCAAACACGTAATCACTCGTTCTTGATATAGTCTCTGTTAGATTAATTAGAAATTGTTTCTAACGAAACGTTGTCTAGTCGGGCGGGATTTTATTTTTGTGTGCAAAACCATTTTCTATTCCTTCATTCACCTATTGCTCGTTGAAGGAAAAAAGATGATGTCAAAAGGACCAAATTATGTCGGAAACTGAAAGAACTTATATATTTAGTTTTCGTCATCCTCTACGACAATTTTTTTGTAGAATGACTCACATCCGTACAAACACATTCAGCATCATATGAAGATCCTTGAGCCCTTACAAAGTTTTTATATTTCATTTCATGCTGATAATCTTAATTTTCAGTTTGCAACCGAACTTATGGTCTATCAACAATTATTAGTGAGTCATCACTTGGAAATGAAATTGCATCGAGTAAAATTCTGTTTAAAAATATAAAAGCAGACCAAACGACTAAAAGTAAATATAAACAACTGGATAATTGCTCCATCAAAAATGGGATTTTTTTCTGAAACGTTGTGTTGTATCTGAGTTCTAGTTGGCTACAAAAGGGAACGAACCATTGCGTGAGTAAAAGTCTTTTTTGAAGTCAGGTCTGCGTGTAAACTGAATTGACAAAATATTTTGGTCCCAAAAAATTCATCACGAATCTAGCACAGAACAAATTTAATTTAAAAACCTGTCTAAGGGTAAACCACTGGAATTAATATACATTTCGTTAATTGATTTTGATTTTTTCTGCACGCAACGATTCTTTTCAAAAAGGCGAGATAGCCTAACAAGACAAAATTGGGGTAATGAGAGAAATGAAAGACAATTTTTAGCACGAAAGTTTCCCGTCTATACACATTCAACATCAAAGGTAAAGAAACAATGTTCTAAAAAATAAGGTTTTGCCCTTGATTGATTTCACTTAAAATTAGCTCTCTTTATTATTATTTTTATTAACTTAAAAATAACGAAAGTTATTGCTGTTTACTGAAAATAGCAATTTGCTACTTGTGAACAAGTCTCAAGTTTGATTATTTACTGAAACTCAAAAGTTTTGTGTGTGTAGTGTAGGTAACAAACTACCATGTCGTATTCGCCATCTCAGATTGTTTCAACCTGCAACGGTTCATTTAACCGACCTTGTGTCTGGATTCCTCCCACTTTGCATAATGGAATCTACATTCCCGGCCAAACCATCTTCGTTCAAGAGTCTCCTTTTGGGAACAGCGTGACCATTCCATGGCGACTCATCGATAACGATAAGCTAACCTCACCCTCAAAAACCATCCCAATTCAGGTTACGCCGCATCTCTCTTATGCGTTAATTCCAGAGAGGGTTGACTTAACTCCGAATTCCCCTTTTGGCGATAATCAACAGCAATCTTAAATGGAGGTTTTTCTTTCTGTTTAATTTATCTTGAACTTATGGTTGCGTTTCTATTATTGATCAATAAAGTCTTATTGATTTTTTAATGTAAAAAGTATGAATTTTTTCGAGCTTGTCGTTAAAGCAGATATTTCGTGGTAGTTCCAGTATGCCGTCACGTAAAAGTGAATGTTTCCATTTAGCAAAATGCATACGAAAAACCATTGCTTTTCAATGTTCTGCATACATCATCTCCACAAAATTAGTAAATGTTAGTAAATGCACAAGATGTATAGGTATATGCACCACTTTCCTATATTTTCAGTATGAAGTAAGTTAGGCTTACAATTTCAAAGGATCATGTTTCACTTTTATGAACGAATTCTGGAACTCCCCTTGAGCAGAAAAAAATCAGTTTGCAATCTTTGCACTTTGTGTACACTTAATTCTGTATCAGTACTAAATGTGTAATACCTAATCAGAATCTCTAAGGATTTCGTCAACCATTTGATTACTGAACTTGGGCGTATTCCATTTTTCTAGTTCATTTTCTTTCAAAGTTCTAACTTCATACATAAGTTCCCGAAAATCTTCAAAATGAAAACTGGCAGGACCTTCCTTGTTTTAATTTCACTGAGTATTGTATCTTTCTCATATGAAGCGGATCCTAATGGTAAAATGAAAATATTCACAATTTTTTAAAATCAGTTTTTCAAACAGTAAATTGGCTCATATTATTGACAGATATAACGAGATTGAGAGCTCAAATTCTACAAAATTACGACCGTCATACCAGACCAGTGCAGAATAATAAAGATACGACAAATTTAGAGATTCATTTTTTGAACAATGGGATTGAATTTGTGAGTTCTTTAATTAAGACCTGTCGTTTTTATTTGACTAATAATGTAAGCCCTCACTTTGTTCATTTTTAGGATGACAAACGGGGCGTTATGACACTTCACTTATTTGCCCCTATGGTGAGCAACTTAAATGCTTAAACGTTTAGTACAACTCCCGAAATATTATTTTTAATCATGATTTTCTAGACCTGGGAAGATCAGCATATCAAATGGGATCCATTAAATTATGGGAATCTCACAGAAATAACCTTTTCCCCGACTGAACTCTGGAAACCGGACATGTCTCTCATAAACAAGTATTCAATGTGTTTAAAAACATAAAAAAAAATTATAACTGAATATCTAATATCCTTATGACATTCACGATCATTGTATAATTTTTAGCTACGACACTAGTGAAATCGACCATTTCAGTAATACCCTAATGATTGTAACTTCCACTTCAGGGGTTTGGTGGATACCCCCTGCTAAGTTCCAAGCTCCTTGCCCCACTGATTTTTATCTGTGGCCATATGATAAGCAAAAGTGTCGCTTTCAGATTTCATCGTGGTCTTATGACGGGGACGAGTTAAATGTTACCGTTCCAGAAAATTACACTCGGGTACGAACTACGAAGTCAGGGAAATAAAGCTTGTCAGTAATCAATCAATTAGATATTTTGGCGTTCTTTTTTGTAGCTAGTCATTGAAGACGAATGGGAATATAATCTGGAGAACCGTGAGTGGGAACTCCTTGACAGTTTGGTTGAAAGACATTCTCAAGTTTTGTATTGTTGTCCTGAAGTGAGCTACATTGACATCTTAATAACAGTAGTAGTGCAGCGAAGGTCAACATCTCACACAGTGGCAGTTACAGCAGTTGGGATTGGTAATTGATTTCACCTTTAAAAATTCAAACCAATTTCTGGCTTCTCTTCTCAGAAACCTCATTACACAATTTCCAGGTATTTCATGGGCAATATTGATTAGCTTCTGGTTAAGTCCGTTTGCAGAAGAACGAGTCCCATTGACCTTACTGGTCATGTTATTGAATGCATTGTACTTGCAATTTATGTACAACACGATCCCAAAAAATGGAGCCGCTGTTCCATTGACAAGTAAGACCCTTTTTTGTGGAAAATAAAAATGTGTACGAGTGAATTACAAAGTATTAATTTTTTTTCTAAGTCGTTTTTCTTTGCAAAGTTTGTTTCTTCAGAGATTCTCTAATAATGACAACATTCGCATTTGCGTGGACCGTTGGAATCCGATACATTGCAAAGACTAAGCGCAGAGCACCGGTACACCTTCCCGACATCGTTCAAAATCTCCTAAACAGCGTGGCCGCAACTATCCTGTGTCTTAATCCTCGTCCCATCGATCCTAAAATACAACAAGCGAAGGCATCCCATTCTGGAGACGATGGTGACGTATCCGAGCTGGTAAAGGAGGACGACTCGGACTTCATTCAACAGGATTGGGAATGGTTAGCACGTCTACTGGACAGACTTGCATTTTTTCTGTACCTCGTAACATATATAATCTTTATTGCTGCATTTCTTTGAGTCATTTATCGGTTGCACACAAATTACCAAAATACCAATTGAATGCATTTAGGATTCCTTAGATAGAAATAGTCAATTAAGTGCACTACAAGGTTTCGTGTAAGACACAATAAATTCTTTGTTTTTTTTTTTGTTTCAAGGTCGATATTGTATTAAGATTATTAAAATTGATATGCATGGATTTCTGTTAACAATCCCGTTCATTTGTGGGTTATTCGATTAGAGGACACATTCATCGCGCTTTCCGAATTTTTTGAGGAGCTCGGCCCGTATCCTGAAGTTGATAAGGCGGTCCTGACTCTGTACCGTTTTGGTAACCAAGTGGACAACTTTCCTAACGTAACCCTGGAATTAAAAACATTTCTTGTCAAATGCAGTCCGAGCTTGGAAAGAAAATTTTGCAATTTTTTATTTACCGAAACCATTTTGTCTCTCAGTCCTTCCCAAGATAGGCGTTCATCATAAATCGGCTCAAATTTAGTTCCAATGAAAATAGGTTCCCATAGTTGGTATGGATATCTGCGTTTTGCTTTATGAAAAATTCTCATGGTCTGCAATTTTGAGCTAGGTTGCTGCACCACCCTGTCATTTCGTGATATGTTGCTACCACTGCGATTACTGCTTTCCTTATTGCAATGGTCAATTTTTCCTGTTTTGGATGCAGAAGAATTTGATTGTAAGTTAGTGTGGCTCACGCTACTTTTCCATTCCTCAAACTTTGGAAATGTATGACATTGCGGGCAAATGGAATGATGGAAAAGCACCGCATTCCTTGATTTGAGCAAGTGAGTTAATTGCTCCTTGGTCTCAACTTGACAGGGAACGATTTCCTTTTTCACTTCAAACACAGGTAGAACGAACACGTGTCTTGAGATTATTTGGCCATGCTGATCCTTACTGATTGTGAATTTGGGAAACTTATCGGAAAGTAAGGTGGAGGGGGAAGGTGATACTTCCATTGTTTTATTTCCGTCTAGTTCACCATCATTTTTTGTGCTGCTACTTCCCCCACTAAATACTTTTTCCATTAGAGCAATAGCCGCAGCAGTTAACCTGTTTTTCACTCTCTCGTAATTACTCATGCGCTCTTCCTCTTCCCTCTGAAGTTTACGGAGCATTTCCATAAAGCTTGGTATTAAATTTATACTGGGATAAAGTTCAATATCGGAAGCGAGGACAAAATGTGTCGTTGCAGCGGCCCGGGCTATGTTTCTTGCAATATTGATGGGGTACAACAATCCGTTCTTCATACGGAATGTGTAATCTCCTTTACTAAAGCTTGGCTTCTCTGAACAGTTTTTCCATTTTACTGCATTGTTTACCCAAACAAAAGACGATCACATATTTTGAACAATTTTTACTACAAACTTTTTTTGCAATCCATTTTTATGCAATTAAATAAAAATCTTAATTTTACTCACCATTTCTGTAGACCTCATCAAGCCATAGAATGTCTCCTTTGACATAGCTCATGACAGGCCGCTTCGCAAACTTAATATCATAAATGAGGTGAAACATAACCCATTCATCAATTTTTGGTGTTGTGCACAATTTCAAGTAGCTAATGATTTTGATTGACTCTTCCAAGTCCGTTCCGGGAGCATACACAGCTAAACTAATGGGACCGTCCCATCGTTCAACCAAAGGCACTAAATTATCCAGATATCTGTAGTCGCCATGAGTAGTGTATGTGATACTTTCATTACACTTGACACGTCTCCAACCCGCTATAAAATTTTCAATCACTGCCAAGTTCTTTTTACGCTTTTGTACACGGCGTATATGGCTTGTAGAGATACATGGGGGAATGTGAAATGGAGACAGCAAATCTCCAGAAAATGCCGTTTGCTGGCGAAAGCTTTGATCAAAGTCAGCTTTTCTGCTGCTATGGTAATCAAACGATGGTTTTTGAACACCTTCATAAATAGGTGAAGATGAAGGGGTAAGTTCAGAATAAGAAGGAAGATCTTGATTAGTCAAAACATTACTTTTTAATTCGGGTCGGGTGGGTTTTTCGGAAGCTTTGAAGGCACTACGACCACTGCTTGTCATAATAGTCTCACTCGACGTTAAGGATGGGGATGCCAATCTAAAACCTATCATTATCTCACTTTTTTCAGTCTTTGGATTAATACCATCAGAAAAATGAGAAGTTTTGTCGACTTTCTCCTGATTGTGAATATTATTCACTAATTCTATCGTTGATAAGGAACTTTTCTCACTTTGCCCCACATGACTTTCAAAAGTCATTTTTCTCTTTTGAGCCTCACGTACTTTGGAAAGGTTAGTCGAATGCATTTGCTCTTTCTTCGCTTGGATGATAGTTGCTGCGGCTCCATCATGGTTGTGCGGTTGAGTCGCAGATTTACTTCGATCCCCTTCATTGACATTTGGACTAGGAGCTAGAATGCGCGGATATGTGTTGGTGGTTGATGAACTCACAGAAACTGATGCTTGTGATGACAGTAATGAGTAATTGAGAAGAAGGAATGAACTCCCAAAAGCACATAGCACAAGTAATATTCGCTTTTGCCGACAAACACTGCTTATCCAATGCCAGGGAGAAAGCATTATAATTTAGGTAATTAAACGAAACATTTATGTTTGACTGTTGAACAGTGGAACAGAAATCACAAAAATGATTGTCGCTCTTCCAATGTCATTTGTAAATGTTTTTGTGAAAGAATGATTTATTATAAAGTAAAAACGTATTCCTCTTGTCACTGCATTGAACGCTGTTAGCGTTTCCTTTCAACAACTTGACTCATGAAAACTAGTGAAAGAAGTGAAAGCCATTTCATGCGTCTCTTTCTGATGTAAAAGTAAAGAAAAAATTGACCAGAGAAACCGGATACGATTTACCGCTTGCCGCATAGNTCACAAAAATGATTGTCGCTCTTCCAATGTCATTTGTAAATGTTTTTGTGAAAGAATGATTTATTATAAAGTAAAAACGTATTCCTCTTGTCACTGCATTGAACGCTGTTAGCGTTTCCTTTCAGCAACTTGACTCATGAAAACTAGTGAAAGAAGTGAAAGCCATTTCATGCGTCTCTTTCTGATGTAAAAGTAAAGAAAAAATTGACCAGAGAAACCGGATACGATTTACCGCTTGCCGCATAGAACTTATAGGTTTGGTCTGCCAGAGAGGCAAACATGCAAACGAACGTGAAAATAAAGGTGATTTTTCTTTGGTACTGAGGAGAATATATGAGAACACGTTGTTGAACAATGCACCAACCATTCTACTATAGCAAAAAAAAAGAAGAAGAAGAAGAAGTACGTAACTTGTAACTTCAACGAGTGATATAAACTGTATAAAACTCTATTCCTTCCATTTATTTTTTTGTATTAATAACATAACAGCAAAAAAAAATATTTCGCAGAGGTATTAGGTTGTATTGTTGTTACCTGGAGTGTCACGGCAAGGCTTTACCTTTCACCAGACAATGCAGATTCACTTTAGACTAGACTTTGGCATTAATAAAAGAGCTGTACATGAAAAAGCTCAAGAGGCATAAACTACCTATTGCATCGTCACTTTTTTCTCAACACTTACTCGATTTTTTTTTCGTTAGGAAATGAGTTTGATCAAGTGGTCTGTTTTTTACGGACCGCATGTTTTCCTGCAGAAGAAGGAGAAAATAGTCATAGTCACAGCAGTCGAGCCTCAACCTGAATCTGCAGGAAAGTTTTTGTTCTGCTTAGTCAGTGAAATCAAATATGTATTTTTTAATGCGAGGAAAAGGAAAACGTTGGGGGTTTCAACACGAGTATTTCTTTCTTTGCTTTGGAATTTCTCATCATAATGTCATGTTAGTTCTGTGAATACAAAGAATAGTCACAAGGAACGCGTTTCCCATGACATCTAATTGTGGATATCGTGCCCTGGGAATGTCTGTAAAATCTGAATTGAACTGTGACATCCATTTATGCGATGCTTTTATAATAAAAGTCTTTCGTTAAATTACTTTTTCGATTGGTAAGTTTTTTTTTCAGAAATTAACTAATGCTTCAGTTCGTGTATAAGTTAAAGGGCTCACCTTCAGCTGCAAAGTTAGGTACACAGAAGCCTAATGTACTGACGACCAAACAAGCGAGAAAACTAGAACTACTCAATAAACTACCTTACTAAAATGTATGTCAATAAAAGAATGAAAGAAAATGAGAGAACGCGATCGACGGACACAAGCGCTTGTTTACACTATCAAAAAAGTGTAATAATGCAGAAGCAATAATAATAGTCATCATCACCACCATCAAATACAAATCAACAAAATGGATGTCTGTTGTCCTGGTGGTAGGAAGTACTAGGTTGGTCTGAGAAAAAACCGACATCGACATCAGATCGTAAAACCTCCATCGAAAAAATATATGTTCTTTTGAAGTCACGCCAGCTACGAGAAAATAATTTCGGGTAGTAATAAGAAGTTTACAAAACCAAATGTATTACACAGATACTTAAACATTTATTCGCAGCTTTCATCAAAAAATGCTTTTGTTTGGTCTTTTTAGAGAGACCGAAACGTGCGTAAGTTATGGCAAACATAACAAATAATTCAACAACATGTAACTTGATGACGAGTACATCTTTAGTAATTTGTTTTAGTCAATACCTGATGCCCTCCCTTGAAAGTCCACGACCAATTATCGGTGGGTAAAGGTGCCCTGATGCATCCTAGTTTTAAAAAAGTCCAGTATTACAAAATTGCGATGTGTAAGAACAAGGTTATTAATTTGCAGAAACGGTAAAATCTTTGTTCACTGTGTTATGCTCTCAGAAAGATTCGATTTGATTTCGTGGCTCTTTCAATGTTTTCATTTTTTTCATGTTTGCTATTGCAAAAATCTGATACAATATGCGAAAAGATGGAATTTGTCATTGGGGCACGATGCAACCATTTACTAAACAAAAAACGTAGATAGTAGTTCAAACTCAAACTAACCATTCAAACTAGTAATGCACCTCGCGATTATCGCAAGCGCCATTTACCATTACTGATTACTGGTTGTCGTAGTGAGGCGAAATGATACACTTTAGGCGTTGGTGCATTGCTAGTTTAAAGCCTTTTTAGATACGAATTCCAAAATTCGGAAAAAGGTAAATAAGCTTGATGATATAACTTTTTATAATCATGGAGTTCTGAAGAAAGGGGACGTTTTTAATTGACATCAACGTGAATAATTATGAAAGACCAAGTCCTACAAACCTAGATTAAAGACTTACGTTTCATATTTTAGGATTATTTTATGAACTTTCGATTCGAATTAAATCTGCAGCTTGAGTTATGGGGCTGGATGCTTTCCAAGGGAAATAAAATACTATAGGTTACGACGTTAGACGTTTGCTATGAAAACGCGTTATGACGTCATCTGTGAGAGAGACATATAACATGCTTATACATGGGACTGCATAAAGAATGAAAAAGAGACTATTTATTATGTAGTTTGGTTCTTTTTCTTGGCAAATTGTATTGTTTTATGCCTGTTAACTACGGAATCGGTTCAAATCTGGTTCATGATATCCCTAATTAGCTTCAATTTTTAAGTTAACATTCATGCATAGAAACAGTTTTATCGGCCAAATTCCGAATAATTACTTGGAAAATTGTGAAGTATGCTGCCCTTCCATAATTTTGCTGACCTCTGATTACTACAGTCAATCACACTGCACTGGTATTAATTTTTAATGGCCGATAACTTCGGTACTTCACATTACCCCAGTCAGTCTCTTTCTCACAGACTACGTCATAATTCATTTCAGTCAATAGCTACAGTAATGCATTGCAATGTCGCTATGTTGGGTATATGCGATTAGGGGGGCACTTCGGGGTGTTCCCTATTAAGGTAAGAAATCTTACAAGAAGCTTTCTGGAAAATCTATTTATCTCGAAAATAAAAGCAAAATAAAGAGATCATGTAAAGACGGAAAGCAGAGACGAGAGAAAAATGAGGGGTTTCAAGAAGACAATTTCCTGACCCAGAAAATATCATTTGGCAAGATAAAATGTCAAATGTCCGCATAATATTAGTTCGGAGTGACTAACTATTCAAAGAGGGTAATAGAAAGTAATTTTGTTGACAGCTCCAAGAAGCAACACCCGTAACCGGTTTTCTGACCTTCTTCTTGGCAAAGAAATTCTCATGACGACAAGGAACTTCGTGTGGAGATGGAGCGCACCACGAAAAGATCTTACCTCGACTCCGGATCAGCCCTAAACAGAAAAGCATGTCGATGTCACATGACATGTAATCGAAATTTGTAGAGGACCTGTAGTATCATTGTACCATCTTTACTGTATCTAACAAAGAAAGTTGACGTCAAGCTTGTACATCCTCTCATTTTTTGCTACTCTGTACGTCCGAAGTCATTCATCACGGCCCACAAAAGCTTCTCTCGATTCCGACTGCACTTCCTCGAAAAAAAGTTATTTAACTTGAAAATTTTCGTAATCCAGGGAGGACGAGAAAAGTTTTTCCTGTCAGTGAATTGCAGTTATCCAGTCCAGAAGGGGTAAATGAAGCAGAGTTCATTCTTCTTTGCTAGGATATAAGTACATTCGTAGCGTGAATTGAAAAAAGTAAAACATTTTTATGACAGAAAGTATTTTCACAACATTTACCTACATAATCATAGATTAAAGTGAAAGTGAGCCTATCATAATGATTATCGAAATGATCAAACTTGAGGTAAGTCAACAAAAGAAAAGTTTACGTCAAACTTGTACATCCTCTCATATTTTGCTACTCTGTACATTAAAAATCATGCATCAGAAAAATAACTTTGTTTTGTTATTACCTTCGTTCGAGAAAAAGAATGCGGGTTCTGTTACTCGTATCATGCGTACATCTTAAGTTTATCCGGTCAGCTCTCAAAAGTAAACCGAGTTTTTGGGTTCCGTGAGATTTTTTTTCCCGAGTGAATGAACTCCGTTGAACCGATACATGAGGGTGTCGCTGAAAAAAATCTACAACGGGAGTAGGAAGTCATTGAAGGAACTGAAGGCAAGTCGACCAAGCAAAGCCATGTTTATTGAGCCAGAAAAAGATAAATTTTGATGATGATGGTAATGGCTCTAACTTCCTCACCTCGTTTCCCGAAACAGGAAATTGTTGTGATGGTGGTCATTCGAAATCCACACCAGATACATTTTCATCCGATGCTCGTTCACTCCTTTCCTTAACAGATAATTTTCTCCCTTTTACATTGAATGAAGTAGAATGTGAGCTGCCTAGCTTCCCCATTTCTACATTATTCGTTCGTGTGAATTAATATAACCTTGACCAAGAACTCAAAACAACTTTTGAGTTTACTAGGGGGAAGCAAAATCCGTTTAATGTGTTAACAGAATTACAATTAAGGCTAATCTCTTTCTCGACCTCGGTAGAATTTAAGTTGAATATGGTAAGTCTATTTTGGTTGCCAACAAATTAACAAACCACTTTTCCTTCCGGACTAGATGGGTTTTTTTTGCTCTCCCCTCAAAGGCATTCGCCCGTCTCGTGAGAAAGTAGGTACGCATTTTGTTTCTGAGGAACGTTGAATTTTCAGGATGGAACTTACAAAAAAGAATAACTTTTGCTGGTATTACGGAATATAATGCTCTTTCAGTTCTCCAAACGAGACCAACTTGAAATATAGTGATAATGAGGAAACGAGTTAATTAAATTAAGTTTGATGCTAGTTACGACTTAAAAACCGGATTGTTCATTCATTCGTTTAACTTTCCAATTTTGAACTCACAATCAAGATGGCATCAAAAATGTGTTGTCCATTTTCGGTATTCATATTCAGTCCATGTAACAGTATTCTAGACAGATGCATAATCAGAGAAGGGCAGAGCGAGTAATAAATTACGCTTTATTGCCACAAATTTTCAAGTTGATTATGTTCCAGGGAAAAATTTGTAAAATTATTACGCATTTTGGTTAAAGTAAGTACTTTATATTTATTCCGAATCCTTGTCTTCTTCTAATTTTACCTGATTTAAGTTTTCGAGATTTATTGTCGGACTCATTGAAAAACATTGGCCTCGATGCTCATTTTATAAACCAGAGAGGAATTAAGCTCTCAACCAGGTACGATGTTCTAGCAAATAATGAGCAATGGAAAAATTGCGATGTTGTGTCCAAAAATTTAATGAGCAAGGTGACAGTGCAGTGAGACAGTCTTCTTTCCTTGTCGTAAAATTAGGGAGGCGGATTTCAGGATTTTGGCACTATTTTTATTGGCACCGGATTCTTGGCATTAAAATTAAAGGCACTCAAATTTTAGGCACTAATATTTCAGGCACTGCTATTTTTGGCACTCTCATGCATGGCATTAGGATTTTGGGCACTATATCTCAAGGCATTAAATTTAAGGCACTCGTGGCAATGGCACTAGGATCTTTGGCACTATTTTTATTTCTCCCTACTTGTTTGGTTTAGTTCAAGACTAAAATTCATGACTGATGTAATGCCTTGTAATGCAGAGCAAAAGGGATGCTATTTTCACATTACCAAATCAATATACAAAAAACAGAGTTTTCCGGATGTGCTTCGTAATTATTCTACAGATCCCGATTTTTCACTTAGCATTTGCCATTTATTTGCACTTGCATTCATCCCACCGGAGGTTGTTATTTCTGCATTTGCGGCGAATAAGTCTATCTTGACTAGATGTATAACATACTTTGAAACAACTTGGATTGGAAAAGTCAATCGCCGTCGAACTGGCAGAAGTTCTCCTGTTTTCCCAATCGATTTATGAAATTGCCATCATTCTGTTTTGGAAGACGCTTCAAGAACAATAATAATGGTGAAGCCTTCAACAGGACCATATTTTTCTTTATTGCTGCTGCTCACCCTACAGTTTACAAGGTGATTGACACTTTTAAATATCATCAAGCTCAGACTGAAACAAAGATT
>JAHZMX010001136.1:41655-53134 GCA_027743895.1 Seira musarum | reverse complement strand
TGAACTTGCTGCTTTCGAAGAGCTGTACTCTGCAGAGTTGGAAGTAGAAAGTGACGAGCAAGAAAATGATTTGAATTCAGAGATTAAGGAAAATTATGATGATGAGGATGCCTACGCAAAGGATGCGGTGTCTTTAGTTAAATCAACGAATTCGGTCGGATTTTTTAATGATGTGGAGTTAAAATCATGTTATTTTTAACTACGTTAGGAATATAATTTATCATTGTGTTCTCTTATGGATAAATGACGGATGTAGGATGTATAGTCGTTTTCGACATCATGATAAGAAAGATCAGAAATATTAATAAAAAGACGTTCTCGTAATAAAATATCTCGTAAAAAATTACGCATTTTTAGTTTGAATAAAAGCTTATTTTATCCCGATATTTGCACCATTATTTAGTTATTCATTTTCTATTATAAAATAAACTCATGCTCACACATTCGTTTGTATTGCATTATTGTTCACGCATCACGCACACCTTTGTCTATCAAAACAAGAACAAGCGGGAAATCATTATTGACTGTTTGTGTTACATACTGTTCTTAGTAGTAAGAGAGTGAGAGAGATCATCATAAATTCATTCATATTATTTTGGTGTTTTGTTTTTCAAAGTTAGCCCTTAGCTTAAGATTTCGCATTCCAGTCTAAATCCCATCTTCAGAAATCTTAGTTGTTCCAGCTGTCTACTCCAGAATCAGTCATCAGTCATAAACACACTCTCGCTCTCAAAGTTTGAGTATAAAGTTTGAGCTCGAGCTCATTAGTATATTTTTACCAGGTTCGGATTTGGAGAAAAATTATCAGCTTTATACTAGAATATCTAAAAAATCAGAATGTCAGAATCTGATGCACTGTTGCTGATTTTAAAAAATCCTCCACCAACAACTCGAGACGCCAGCGTTAGGGATGGAGGTCATTCATGTTCCCAATCAATAGCAGCTTCAGTTAGACCCTCCTTACTCAGCACTACAGAGAAGCCAGAACCATCGGTTTATGGTGTCCAAAGATGGTATAGTACCTTGAATTTTCGATTCGAAAACGCTCTTCAAAGTGGTGCACCCGCGCCGTCTTTGTGGGTCGACAATTTATCTTCGGAAGAACAAGAGCAGTTACTGCTTCAGGAATTACTGTATATTTTATGTGGAGCAGAAGGTTCTTTAATTACGGTCCAGTCAGTGCCTCCTCGAGGGATAACATTTTTGGTATGACAGCTTTTATCAACGGATTGACCAAATTGACTAAATATTTTAGAGCTCGTGTTACAAGTACATTTTTAATTTTTATTAGGTTGATGGTCGTGTTGAGAGATCATTGAAGGATCTGGCTTTGCAAATCACCCAACTGGGCGTTTACTTCTACACTGTAACACATTATGTGGAACACTTTTGCGATTTCAAACATGGAAAAGTCAATCAGGCCCTGAGTGCTGCTATCAGAGACATATTGAAGGAGTATTTTATTATGATATCCCAACTGGAAACTTTCTATGGAAAGGTGTGTGGGAGCTGGACTTTTAAGAATTGTGTGTTTCAGTAGAATTGTGTGTTTCAGTAGAATTGTGTTTTGAATGAATAATGAAAACTTACTTAATGGACTGCATTCGTTACAGGGGGAGCTTACGCTGCAAAAAATGTGGTTCTTTATTCATCCGACAATGCAAGCGTTTGCGGTTCTTAACTCTTTGGTGTCAGAAATTGAAGAGAAAAATTTGATTGGAGGTTCCTGTGCTTACTGTTCTTCATGAGAAAGCAACAGGCATGATTGCTGACACAACGCTTTCTAATTTATGTCAAAGTTTGGCCCAAAAGGCTTCAGAACCTTACTTCAGTATTCTTGAAGCTTGGATCTATAAAGTAAGCTAGTAAAAAATTAAACGAGTAATTTGAGTGTGGGTAAAATGAAAATATTTTAAAATGTGCTGATATTAATCAATTGATTCTAGGGTATGATCAAAGACCCATTCTTGGAGTTTCTTGTTGTCGACTCAGATCATGGCGACGGAAATGTGGAACGAAGTGATCATTACTGGGAAAAGCGTTATAAGTTGGAGGAAAGCAAATGCCCTTGCTTTCTCAAAAAAATGATGCCTGAAATTTTAAAGGCCGGGAAATACTTAAATGTGATTCGGGAATGTGGGAAAGACATAAGTTTGGTATCTGTAAGTTATTATTTAAAATATGTATTGTAATGATTACAATGTAATCTCTGACAAAAATTTAATATTTGAATGAAAAATGGACTGTAAATTTTAATAGGCATCGCGACTTCATTACAGCATTCATGAGAGAGTCTATGTAACAGCAATAGAAAACGCATATTCTTATGCCAGCAAGACTTTATTGGACCTCCTGCTGAATGAATATGATCTGATGCGACGGTTGCAATCAGTAAAACATTATCTTCTCATGGATCAGGTACAATCATTCTTTATTCTTATGCCAGCAAGACTTTATTGGACCTCCTGCTGAATGAATATGATCTGATGCGACGGTTGCAATCAGTAAAACATTATCTTCTCATGGATCAGGTACAATCATTATTTCTCCCCGTAATTCAAATATGAAATTCAAATGAAAATACGATTGCTTACTTCAACTTAACATTACCTTTGTACCTTCAATTCTCAATTTTCTCTTAGGGAGATTTCATTGTTCAATTTCTGGATCTTGCCGAAGACGAGTTAAGCAAGGAAATGGGTGAAATAAATCCTGTCCGATTGGGATCACTGTTGGAGTTGGCTCTCCGAACTTCATCATCCTCCGCCGACCCGTATAAAGATAATGTACGTGTGCAACTTTTCCCATGCGGTATGACAGAACAACTTTGGGAGATAATGGCCATCGAAACTCCTCTAGAGACGCCCGCTGAAGATCACTTTGATTACAATATTCCGGGAGTTGAAGCATTTTCGTTTTCCTATGATGTCCATTGGCCCATATCTCTTGTTCTTAACAAGCGAGCTATCACGTGTTATCAATTAATTTTTCGACATTTGTTTTACTGCAAGCATGTGGAACGTCAGTTGTGCAAAGTTTGGATTGCCAACAAATCTTCAAAAGATCTCAACTTGAGTGAGGATAAATCGGGAAAAACCGAAGTGTTTTCATTGTGTCAGAAGATGCTTAATTTTGTACAAAATTTGCAGTATTACATGGCATTTGAAGTGATTGAACCAGCGTGGCATGTATTTTTGTCAACAATGTCGAAAGTTTCAAATGTTGATCAGGTTTTAGCTTGTCACATTTCTTTGCTTGACTCGATTCTAATGGATTCGATGCTCACAAGTAGCAGCTCCTCTCTAGATACAATGACTTCTTTGCTGTCGATATGTTTGAAATTTGCGGATAAGGTTTTGTCAGTGTCTGATATTAAAAGTCATAAAAATATTCGTACGTCAGCAACATCCATCTCCGACCTAGCAAAACAATTTAACAGAAAATTGATTGAATTTTTACGAGAAGTCTCTGGTATGGTACAGGATAACAATCAGTCGAGCAACGTAGCGAACATTATTTACCGAGTTAACTTCAACGGGTTTTATACCGAAGCTATTGAAAAACTGTCATCGTCATCGTGCCATCAATGCTAAAAAATAGGCATTAAAAACTTAAGATTGTAACTCATATTGAATTGAATATACTCATATACTCATATTGAATCAAGATATTGTCAGCAGGGAGTGAAGTAAATTGAAATTGTAATTTTGCCAAATATCTTTTCACTTTCCCATAATTTTTTTCTAGCCAATTTTCTTGTGAAACACAATTCTCCAGAAAAAAATCCTTCAAGTATTGGTCAATCATCGGATATTGATTACCAAGTGTTTTTGTGTTTGTATGATTCTATTATAACGTAACGTTAAAGTACTGAAAATTAGTGACTGAAAAATCAAATTGTTTTGTTTGCAATAAATATTGGTTTTTGTTTCAATTTATTAACAAACCACCACGGACCACAATCAATTATACATTATTTATATTGATTTTTAGGGTCAATAAGGAATTTTTATTACATCAAATTACTTAAAATTATACGTTTACTCATCATATACCAAATAGCCACACTGAAGGGTTTGCTCGTTTCTTGAGTACAATGCGGCTGTCTCCTTTAATTGACCTATACCTGCCTTATACACATAATCCGGAACAGTCAGAATACTTTGTTCGTTTTGTTCTGATTCTTGAATAATCAACACCTCTCTGGGATCACTAATAGGTAACAAATCGTTTTCTCGCACAGCAAAAAAGAACTTTGCTACTTTTTGTTTCTGAAGTGTAGTGAAATCGTTTAATGGTACGAAAACGTTTTGAAAAATAGAAAGATTTCTGTCAATGTTCCAAAGAAAAACTGAATTCCCTTTGACGGCAGAACTTACTGTAAAACGGAATGTGGGATGATCAGATAATTCATATATAGTTGCGAATACAATACTTTTAAAATTCTGAACTGCTCTATTAACTGTTTCATTAGTACCAAGAGTACCTGAAGCAGACGTATTTTCTTTGAATTTCTCTACCCATTCTATACCATAATCCCAAACTTTCACACAGGATTCCGAAGTAAAACTACCCAATTCATTTTCGCAATGCACACACTCAGCTCTGGAAACGGGGAAATTATCATTTCGGGAAATTCCTTTAACAACCTCCTTGTTCAGGGCCCAATTGCATGGTCCGTAGAAGCAATAATTAAGATCGGGAGTGTTCAATAATTCAACAATAGATTTGCTGTGAGTTTCTTTCCCCGATAATTGTATTTTATTCATCCTGTCGGTAACATCCTGATGCAACGCGTTCTGGTTGGGTTCTGGAGGATGGCAATACCAAAGCTCGTGTGCATTCTCAACCCAATTTTTAGAAGGTAAAAGCCTGATCCGGTCAAACTTAATAAATTCACTAAGCGCATTATTACAAAACCTACAAACTATTTTATAAAATGTCCCTTCCTTCAAGGCTACTTTGTTGATAGAGTTTTTAACCAAGTTTTTAGCTCCTTCGTCAACAATTTTCTCGAAGCTGGAAACTACCTCCGCCGCGGCGGTACCGTACCCTGATTCAGGTTTTACTACTAAACGATAGCACAAAATATTTTTTTCTAAAGTTCTAGGGGAAACATTTGAACATTCTTCGAGGACAAGATCATTTAAAGAAAGCTTAAAATTACCTAATATAGACAATTGGATAACATTTGAAGTGACGGAAAGAAGAGGCAAATTACTACTATCTATAAAATTTGATTCACTAACAGAAATGTACAAATTTACTGCTCGGAGGTTATTCAGATACTCCGCAAATACTTGAATACTGTTAGATTCAGTCTGCATTTTTACGGTTCTAAAAATTTTAAAACTGGTATCCGAATTCCAACAGCTTTCCGTACAGCGGATCGTTTTTCTTGACAACAAATGGTAAAGTTGCCTCCTGGTAATAATTAGATTTCCCTTCGATGTTTGAAATCACGGATTGAAGTAGGTGAGATTTCTCCGCGTATATTCCTTTGAATCAAAATCAGATTATTTAAACTGCCTCCTACTATGTAAAATGTAACTTCAAATTATTCGTCAAATATTATCTTACCTGGAGCGTTGAAGTTCAATGAAGTAAAATGAACATGCAAGTGGTAGTAACTGGGTTGATAATGTAGTAAATATACGAAGTTGGGAACGAGTTAAGCCATACTTCTCCTTAATTGCCACCTAAAATAAACAGTGTGCTTTTAATTCGGATACAAGAGAGCATCTACCAAAGTCACAAAATCACAATCACAAATCTAATTGTATAAGAAAACGTTGTCTAACCGATCCCTTTTCCAGAATGTTTTTCAGTAGAGGTAAATGATCTGCGTTTAGATCTCTCAGTGACTTAATGTCCTTCGCATGTACGATTGCGCTCAAATACAAGTTTTCCAGAGCAATCCCGTCCCACTTCAAATCGGGCAGGAGGATAAAGCCAATTTTTGAATCACTGTCTTCGAAAATGATTCGATCCGCTTCCTTCTTATGCTCCAAAATGTTATATACCCACTGCAACCATAAACGAACAAATGAAAAATATCTTGATTAATTAAAAAGTATTATGTAAACAATCTGTACTTGACTTCATTGTTATTCTATCTCACCTGAATGCTGAACTGAGTACTTTCCAAATGAGGCAGAGTGACCTTCTCGTAAATTGCTGGCGTTTCATCAACCAGAAATAGCTCGTGATGACGGTACTTCTCGACGTGTTTTTCTGTGGCTGGGTAGACAATTGTTGCCTTTATGGCTAAAATTAAAAATATGTACGACTTTTCAATATATTATATTTCAATATTTCTGTAATATGACATATGACTGAATTAACTTTTGGACATACCTGCAGCCTTATCTCCGGGCAGACAATCGTAGTTCCCGTAGATATCGTTCTGAAAAATCTGATTCAATTTACTTTGTGACGAGAACAGTTCATTAAAGATGTCGTCGCTGAAAGGTTTCTTGTCCAATATCACCACAGCGGTTTGGCCATCAGGAAACGTTCCTTCTACNTTCTCGACGTGTTTTTCTGTGGCTGGGTAGACAATTGTTGCCTTTATGGCTAAAATTAAAAATATGTACGACTTTTCAATATATTATATTTCAATATTTCTGTAATATGACATATGACTGAATTAACTTTTGGACATACCTGCAGCCTTATCTCCGGGCAGACAATCGTAGTTCCCGTAGATATCGTTCTGAAAAATCTGATTCAATTTACTTTGTGACGAGAACAGTTCATTAAAGATGTCGTCGCTGAAAGGTTTCTTGTCCAATATCACCACAGCGGTTTGGCCATCAGGAAACGTTCCTTCTACTGTAAGCCGTTTTACATCAGCCGCATTTGACAAGACGTTTTTCAATTTAAATCCACTCAGATCACGAAAACCTTGACTGTTAGGCAGTTGTCCAGAGTTGTTTTCAGCTTCAGATCCGTTCTGCGATTTTAATTCCTGTTTTTCATCAATATGAGCCTTTTTAACAGGAGGCGTACTCAAGCCTTCGTCACGTTTATGCATACTCAGATCCATATTTATAGCCTCAAGTTAATTCAGGTATTAACACAGCTAACGATAAGCAAAATTAATAAATTATTTAAAAACTTTCTTTCGCTCTTGAAAAAATCGAACACCTACTTTTGTATAAAAATACAAAAGTTAGACTTGTAAACTAAAGAAATTAACAATGAATTGATTTGAAACTAGATTAGGATTGTATTAAAATGTGATGATGGGATCTGATTTGCTTAAAAATGAGATTCGAGTTACTAAAGTTAAAAGTACTATGAACTATGTACTGCTCTCGTTGACTTACGAATTTGACGGGACTTGTTGTCTCTTGACTCCGTGAGAAACCGATATATACACGATGACGATGCCATGAAACTTGCTCGCTCACTTACGTGTGTGGGAAGTGGAAAGCCAGGAGCAGTGCAGAATAACCGAATGGCTTGGCTTGGCATTGCCAAGTTGGCAATGGCATTCCCGTCATCCCGTCCTGTACTTTTACTGAAGTTGAGTTGAGGATGGTATACATTTTAGTGTGTGATATGTAAAATTGTATGAATGCACAATGCATTAATATTATATTTGGCTTCCGTTTCCGTTCCATAGTTCTTATTCCTTATCAATTGATCATTATCATTTATACTTATACTATAGTGCATGCAAATAGCAAATGCCAACTGCCAAACAGCAGTACCACTATTTTTTAAAAAATAATGATGATGATTATAAAAATTACAGTGAGACAATCTAATCCTTGCTTTCGTGACTTTCGCTAGCATTTATCTCTGTCTGTTTCTGTTCTTCAGTCTTTGTTGCACCAAGTCGTCATTTCGCGTCCGCAAATAATACCGTATGCACTGATATTTGACGATGTGATAAGGATATTATCGACTTTTATGGACCATATTAATTTTTCAAAATAAATGTTAGATATAAAGTAATACAAATTGAAACATTTTTATTCACAAAAACATTAACACCTTCAAGGATAGGATATTATGCCGTATATCTACTATATATGTATCGAACATTTTACTTCTAATTTCAATTTCAAATATTTAAAGATACTTTATTAGAAGAGTAATAACAAAATTGCACATTATTGAGTAAGTAGTTTCGAATGGAACAGATAAAAGAACAATTTTATTATTTTTATTGAGTCCTCATTTCCTGCCGGAGGCACTGTTTAAAGGCTTCCCAGCCCTCATTCTTGGTGTAAAGCTGGGGGAAAAATAATATCAATTCATTAAATACTTTGTACTGGATAAATGTAGAGAGCAGAAAAGAGTTAAAACAAAACCAACCTTAAAGCCGCGATGAAGTCGGTCTTTCATCACCCCAATGAACTCCCGATGACTCAAGTGACCATCGTCATCCTCATCAAATATCTGAAAAACAGTTTCCACGACATGCGGACTGAGATCTGTTCCAGTACAAATTCTGACTGCCCTACGAAACTCATCTTGTGAAATTGGTACGATCTGCTAATGTGTACATCCTCATTGCAACATTGAAGTCATCCAAGTTGTTCAGGAATTGGCAGAATGCTCTAAACTCTAGAAAGGTGATTCCTTGCTCTAATTTTATACGATCGACCAGACGTTCCAAGTAAAGTTCATACCTGATTTAAAACAAATGTAAATTATTTTTTCATCTTATTTGAGGTATTCAAGACAGACTAGGACTGCTTTGTTTATAAAAATTACGTACTCTTCGGTTTGCAAGTAGGTGTACCGTAGGAGAATTTTCGCAAAGTCTACTTGGGAAATCGTGTCCAAGCCTTTCGAGAACTCATGAAACTCGAGTTCTTGTACTTCGGTTTGTAAATCTTCCATGAATTTTTTAAAATCTTCGTAGCGAATTTCCCGTTTTCCCTTTGGGCCAAAGAAGTGAACCAGTAAGGTGGTGTCTACCAAATGCCGCCGCTGTAAACCTCTTTCATCATCCACTAACGCATCGTTATAGTCATCTCCTTCTGATTTTATCTTAGCACCATCTTCACTTCCTTCTTCACCTTCCTTTTTTTCGCCATTCTCGTCTTGATTTAAAAGTCCGCGTTTATCCTTCCATGCCATGCTAAAAATTTTTTCCAGCTAAGAAACAGTTCCCCAAACGAAAAATACATATTATCATCAGGCGCTAAATGTTTTGAACTTTTCAATTTATACCTCACGTCACACATTTATCTATTCTACATTTTGAAAGATCTACATAGAATTACATGTGACCTTGTAATAGAGATACAAAAATAGATGTAAAAGCGATAGAATTTTAAGCACGACATGATAGAAATGTAGAGAGAAAGCAATGGATTCCACATGATTTCCTGGAGTTTGTAGAAATGTCCAGAATCTCTGTGCGTCACTTAAAGTTGCTTAATATAAATATGTCGTCTCATGCAAAAGTCGAATAAGAAGAAATATTTTAACGCATGCTTTTTTAACTACGTACTTCAAAAACATATATAAAATAAGACAAAGATAAAAAAAATACAACAACTAAGCAAGCACACACTTACCATAATTAAGTAAGGGCAACACTAACTACAAGTTAGCCACACTGGAAACAAACGACACCCATATCGTGTAAGACTGTACAAAAATCTTCTGAAGCGAGAAACACACCCTTGACCGTCAGTCGTCGGAATTAGTAGAAGGACAATATCATGAAACACCACCGACACCATCAACAACCAGAGTTTCATATTTTATCTTGGGCAGAAGAAAACGATAATCGTGCTAGTGCTATTTAAAGTTGTGCCAAAACGTTTCATAATGTGCTGGAATAATGAAATCGAAATCTGTATTGTAAATTGTAATCATGAATGTTGTGGTTTAGAACTACATTTCCTGTCATGATTCCCATTCCCATTGCTTTTATGATTAACTGTTTGATTTAAAAAGACAGGTACTCATTTGTTGAATAATGTGTAATTAAAAGTACAAACTGATTAAGAGACGAACACCTTTTCAGAGGACGACGGAAGGGCTAACTCGCCAGATGATATTGACCGTTCTATCTCAGCGATCAAATTACGTACATAGACCTGCATATTTTGGATGACTGACTCGTGCCTATACGTGTGAAATGGTATCAGGTGCAAAAGCTAAATAAAATCATAAAATAATAAAATACAAACAAATCATTATAAAAATAAAATAGAGAAAGAATTGATGTACAGTAACAATGAATTAACTATTCAAAACCGTGTAAATACAGTGAAAACTATTTTGATCTTGACTCGACATTTGTTGTTGCATTTTGAAATTGACTTTACAAGAGCATCACTTTCGGCTTAAAAGGTACTTGAAAAGTAAAATCGATTTAACGTACCCTCGTCAATTCCTTTTTCTCATAGCGCAACCTCAAAGACTGTTTGGATATAGCAGTTAAAAAGAGGAATGAAAAGCGCAAAAATATATATAAACAAAAACTGAATAATCAGTTAACGAAATTCTATACAGCTTACACAGAGCTTTGACAAATATTAATTTCATAGTTGCTAAAAAAAATTCCGGTAACCATCATTTTCAAATACTAATGAAATGAGGTTTTACCACACGATACTGAATAATAAAATGAAGAGAACGATAACAGCTTTGGAATTATTTTAAGCTTGAACGGAAAATGGTAAAAAAATTACAATTTTTTTACTGAATTATTTAAATATATTTATCAATACCTAACAATCTAATTTATATGATAGAGGCTGGATAGAACTGAAGAAACTTACAACAAGAAATTCGTTTTTATCAACTTTCTCATTTCCATCAGTATCAAACATGTTGAATGCTATCCTAAATCCAGTTTGGGGTTCTAAAAAACCAAAAAGCAAACGTTTTACTTTTTATTTACCGTGAGGTGGTGCCACTTTTAGTTTCACAATAACACACAATGATTAATAAGGCACCACTGTAAGGAGTTTAGATTAATCTTACTCGTTAAAATGGAAAGCAGAAACAAATACTCCGTGTAAGATATTATCCCTGAAATTAAATTAAAATCATTTTATAGTAATCTTTTAAAAATGAAACCACTCTATTATTATCACTTCTCATTCCTTCATCAAAAGTTGAAATACCTTTATCACGTAAATTTCTAAACATCTGCGGGGATCCCTTCTTGCAAAGTTGGCGTTGAGTCCTTGATCATTTGTAAGTCTGTCTTGTTTAATGCCTTTCTCTTTAGACGTGCTACATATTTTCAAAGAAAAAAAAACATTTACAACAACTCAAAACTAAAATTGTACAGCGATGATAAACATATAAAATCTTTCAGGGCTCCGTTGCTTACGTCGTGGTTCTGCCTCCACAACAGACTCCAGAAAATCCTGTGGGGTCATGTAAAGCTGGCCATCATATTCAACTGAGGCAAATCTTAAGAACCTTCTTTCACGGGAAGTAAGCTTAATGGCTTTCACTTCATCGTCTTTCTATAATCGAAAGAAAAGACTTG
>JAHZMX010001136.1:0-41446 GCA_027743895.1 Seira musarum | reverse complement strand
CAGACTCCAGAAAATCCTGTGGGGTCATGTAAAGCTGGCCATCATATTCAACTGAGGCAAATCTTAAGAACCTTCTTTCACGGGAAGTAAGCTTTATGGCTTTCACTTCATCGTCTTTCTATAATCGAAAGAAAAGACTTATTAAAAGTCCACTAAATCAAGAATCCGATTGTCAATCATACAAAATTCGAGAATCAAACCATACTTTTCGATTTTTCAAAGCATGTACGGTTCCGCCATGACCCAAAAACTTTGTTCCAAGATACAAAGTGGTTCCGGCTCCGATTGCAACAACTAAAGAGTTCCGAAGTAGATTCCAATTCCAGGAACTTGAGCTTCCATGTCTCTCTCCATTTTCTTTTGAGTATTGCCTGGTAAATTTTGGCCGAAACAGAACGTTCTGCTTGCCTTGGAACCGCAAGATTCTAGTCGACCTCGATGCTACGTTCATTGCATTCATGATATAATATGAACATTGATATTTTTTTAAAGCACTTTCAAATACTCAAGCTTATCGATAAGCTTGGACTTATGAAGAGAATAAACTTTATATGTTCAATGTTAATCCAAATACGCTATACGAGAAACGCATTTCTTTTCGTTTTTTTTCACCGCATATCACAAAGCTTACTTTCACAATTTAATAGCTACCTAATTATAACGGCGAAAACGACTCCAGGTCCAGGGTTCCTCACATTATCATGTTTCGAACTTCCTCATATCAGCTGTGTACAAATGTGCCATAGCGCATAGCAGAGAGCCTCACCCCACGGCCACATGCACGAAATAATACAACACAACTGCATCATGTATGTGTTCATTTTGTGGTGGATCATTGTGATGGTCTTTGTTCACTTTTGTTGACTTCCCTTCATCACTACAGAAGAAAGTGTACCTTTTAGCTGCAGCGGTAGAAAGAAAGAAGGCGCGTATCTGGCCTCTGTTATTCACATTTTCATTGTGTTTGCCCAAGCTTTGAAAAGAGAAACAGAATGGATGGTTTTGACTTTTGATCAAGACTGATTTGTTTTCAAATTTCTCTGGAGGAGCTCCTCTACTCTTTTAAAAATATTTAAATTTTTTTTTTTTTAAAGATTTTTGAATATACACGGGAGAGTAACTACATTAGTGACTACTATTTTATTTCAGTCTCTCGTCAGCTTGGCAAAGTCAACCATTGTGTCGTTTTGTGTAATCATTTCAAAGTTTTCTCTCTCTTCCGAACATGACAACTAAAAGATCGATTTTATTTCAGTCTCTCGTCAGCTTGGCAAAGTCAACCATTGTGTCGTTTTGTGTAATCATTTCAAAGTTTTCTCTCTCTTCCGAACATGACAACTAAAAGACAAGATGACGAAGAGGGTGGAGGTCCCAAAGTGGAAACCCGATATGGCCATAGCGAAGGAATAACTGCAATTGTCAGCTTTATGGATGAAAATGGAGAGTGAGTGTCTATCTGGTCTTTAAGAGCTGATGAATGTGTTATAGAATGTTGATTCTAATTGTTTGTCATGTCGTTTTATAATGCGAAGGAAACTAATTACGTGTGGGGCAGACAGCGAACTCCGCATTTGGAAGGGAATAGATGATGAAGACCCTATATCTCACCAGCTTTCTGACAACGGTTTGACCCTCGCCTGTGGGAAAGAAGAGGTTTATGTTGGGACAGAGTACTGTACCGTCGAGGCCGTTTCACTTAAGGATGGGAAAAACTTGGGCGTCAAGACCAGATTTACGGCACCCGTCAATCATGTTGAATTATCAAAGGATGGAAAGTGGCTGGTGGCAGGCTCAGCGTAAGTGAATTTAATCGTTTTTACTAAAAATATTTTAAAATGTATGTTTGATTTTTTGTTGATTGGCTTAAACGAAGGTCTTGTGTTGTTTATGTTGCGTCCTCACAGAGATATGAAGATTCAGATTGTGAATTTGGAAGACAGCAGTAATCCACCCGTCAGTATTGAAACTCATGCTGCTCCAGTTCTTTCTGTTGCATTGGATCCTTTGAAAAATTTTCTTGCGTCTAGTGGATGCGATGGAAATGTTTGTATTTGGAGTCTCAGCGAGGATGGAAAACCAGTTCATTTGGTAAAAAAGTTGGAAAACTTATTTCCTTCTTCAAATGATATTACTCTAAGCAGCACTCTGTGTCGCTTAACGTGGGAATGTGAGGGAAAGCTTCTTGCCGTCCCAGAAGAAGGTCACATTGCTTTGTATGTGAGGGACACTTGGGCAAAGCTTAAGGTTTTGAAACCTAGAAAATCACATAAGGTAATAAGTAATACAAAGCCCTTTTGCTTTTTTGATATTGAATCTTATCCTAGCAAAGTTAAGCTCAACATATACATGACGTGTGAAGTAATCAATCAGTGTTAGTTATTACTAAGAATTTTTGTTATATAGATCACATCGGTCACTAGATTTTCGCATTGTGGGTCTTACCTTGCAGCTGGAGGTTCAGACGGAACATTAGTTGTTTGGAACATCGGTGACTCAACTGTTTTAGCTGAAGTTGCTGAATATCGGGATCAAATAACTGATATAATTTTTGCTAACAACGAATTAGACATTCTCGCGGCAGATGTTAAGGGGCATATTTTGTGCTTAAAAAACTTCAAGTCAACTCCCAAGGACGCTCCTCAAGTTGTTGCAGCTGCCGAAATCCCAAAGCCTAGGCAAAATGTAAATGAAGACTCAGAAGAATTTGGCATGGATGATGAAGACCTGGCATCCCCGCCGACATCTCCATCTCCTCAGGATGATGTCGACGTATTTGATGATGGAAATGATGACTTATTCATGGACGAGAACACTGGAGATAATGAAATCTCAATTTCAAAAATTAAAGTCGAAACAGGCTTTGTCGATGATGAGTATGTTGGAGTTCATAAAGCGAAGGTCATTGTTGGCATAAAGGACGATGATGATGATGACAAAAGTAGCATTTTAAGTGGAGATAGCAGACCAGCCAAACAAATAATTGTTGCTCCTCCAAAGATTGAAATACCTTTTACAGAACCTCAAAGACCCTTCCAACCAGCCGCTTCTCCTCGCCATATTGATCATAGATTTTTGGTGTGGAACAATACTGGAATCATACGAGGTTATTCACATGATGATGACGACGACAAAAAATCCATTGACATCGAATTCCATGATGCCGCAGTACATCACGCTGTTCATTTAAGAAACACAGACGAATACATTTTAGCAACATTGACTAAGGAAGTTGCAGTTTTTTCAAATGAAAAGAATTACGCAACTGAAGCAGGAAGGTATGGTACAGATTAAATCAGATTTGAGGTCAAGTTGACTAAATTTGATTAAGAAAATATGATCAAGACTGTGTACTTATGCTGTTTTGGTATCTTTATCTTTTAGCAAACTGTTTTGCTACTGCTTTTCGTCCTGGGATGCCAAAAAGGAATGGTATACTGACTTACCCTCTAGAGAAGGAATCGTTGGATTAGCCGCTGGGGAAGGATGGATTGCTGTTTCCACTGATATGAATAGAGTTCGCCTTTTCACAACTGGTGGTGCCCAGAAACAGATTATCGAGATCGGAGGTGAAATCATTACTACGTCAGGCCACGAAGATCTCTTATTTCTTACGTTCCACAATGGAATTGGTTAGTTTAAAACAAGCCCAAAAACCATACATAAGTTATCATAATAAGAATGAAATATTTTTAGTGTTTTCTTTTTGTGTTGCTCTTAGGGTTAAGAGGTGATCAGTGCATCGCCTACTCCATATTTCGTATTAAGTCCAGTTTAAAACCGTTTCCTTTGGTGTCCAGCGAACCCCTTCCTTTAAGTCCAAAATCGAAGATTAGTTGGATTGGTTTCTCCGATGAAGGGTCACCAGTCTGCTCTGACTCCAGAAATGTGCTAAGAATTTTAAGTGGGAGATATTGGACGACGTTTTCAGATCTCAGGGAACTTTTAACCAACGATTCTGATCATTTTTGGGTGACTGGTGTTAGTGAGTTGGATCAGAAAATTAGAGCTGTGAAATGTAAAGGAATGAAGCATCCACCAACACTTCCTCGTCCGGTTTTAATGCAGCTGGAAGCTAAGGTATTATATTTAATAAAGTACGTAGTTAAATTTTCGAAGTCATAGATAAACAAGGTGATATTTTAATGCTGATTTTTATTTTCTTGAAGCTTCCTTTATGTGAGATGGACACTGAGAAAGGTAGACTAGAAGATAGGTTTCATCGATCGCTGTACCAACGATTCTGATCATTTTTGGGTGACTGGTGTTAGTGAGTTGGATCAGAAAATTAGAGCTGTGAAATGTAAAGGAATGAAGCATCCACCAACACTTCCGCGTCCGGTTTTAATGCAGCTGGAAGCTAAGGTATTATATGCAGATAAAGTACATAGTTCAATTTTCGAGGTCATAGATAAACAAGGTGATATTTTAATGCTGATTTTTATTTTCTTGAAGCTTCCTTTATGTGAGATGGACACTGAGAAAGGTAGACTGGAAGATAGGTTTCATCGATCGCTGATGTTGGATGCTCTTTCTAAGAAGATGGACAAGAAAAATTACGAAGTCGACGACTATAGGTCAAAGGCAGAGAAAGAGCTAAAAGAATCACTGTTTAATTTATTTGTGGTAAGGCGAAATTTGCTTAATTTTATATTCTGTTTAAAATATGCAATTTTATATTACAAATTAGAAGAGCTTATTAATTGGATTTTCCTATATGATAATAGTTGAGCTGCAAAGGAGACTGGGATGCACGCGGTACCGAATACGTCTCAATGATGCCAACTGCACATGCTGTGCAAATTGCAGTTAAATATGCAATGAAACTTCGGAAAAAGGGATTAGCAGATCGCTTAACAGCAATTGGAAGAAGAAAGTTGGACGAAGAAGAGCTGGAAGTGGAGGGTGATGATGATGATTTTGAAACGTTAAAAATGGGAACAATAGTCTATTCCAACGTACAAAATCGAACATTATCTGCGGATTACTCAGCGTCTCAAGATCTGTTTGCTGACTCCATGTCTTCAAGCAGCCGATTTAATACATCCAACTCTACCCCAGCAGGAAATCGCTCAATCGTTACTGTTCCAGATGAAGGTATGTGTCTGAGTTAAGGCAATGTTTGCGTTGGTTAAAGTTTAGCTATACCTGAAAATCGCTACTGTTCATGTTTTAGAGAATCCCTTTATGAAGAAAAATACGGACGAAATTAGGAAACTTTTAGGAAGCGCCGACACTTCCGCCAACCGTTTTCGGAAAGACAAACCTCAGTCATCTGAAACAGGGGAAGGTACTAAAGGCCTCGGTCTGATTGACTCATGGAAAAAACCTGCAGATAAACCGTCTGACATGTTCGCTAAAACTACAACCACCACCGCTACCAAAGGCAATAAATTTGCAAAGAAAGAGAAGAAACGTAAGAGGGGAGAAAATGACGATGAAGATGAATCTGCGACCAAAAAGAATGCAAAAGGTGATGGAGAAAATCGTTCAAAACTAACGTCGACACTGGCGAAATTTCTTCGCAGTGAATGACCAAAAAAGATGTATATTTGCGTTTAAACCCACTTTTTGTTCAAGACTAACTATTAATTTATCTTGTTTGTAAATGATTGTGAAATATAAATCGTTCTTACGTAATATAACGGTATTTTATTTATTTCTGTTGGAGAAAGTAATGAAAAGGCTATTACAGATTAAAACTTACACAGTTCACATTCATTTCATAGGTTTCGCAGTTCTAATTCATAACTCGACACAAATAAAGGCATTCATAAATCATGAGTTTACACAATTAAAATGTAGGACATATTAATTTATCTCTAAATCTCTATCAGTCGTCCGCTTCCATAAAGTTATCATCATCAGACTCTTCATTTACATGATTACTTTGATTCCCTCTTTGATTGGATTTTCGTGATTTCTTCGAAGCATTAGGCTGGTCATTTTCCTCAGATGATTCGGAATCACTACTACCATCATCGTCGTCATTGTCTGAATTCGTTTCCTCATCGGCACTACTTTCTCCTTCATCATTGTCAACGCCCAATTCATCTTCAGACTCGAGAAATCCCTCTGACTCAGATGGAAGGAAAGTGTCGTCCTCTTTATCCTCATCTGATGATTCTATTAAAGCGAAAATGTCAAAAATTAAAATACATATAAATAATCATTCCAGTATTCAATTTTAAAATCAAGGGTGGTAATGGCGGTATTTTTACCGTCTTGATATACAAGCAATGCTTCGTTTGGCTGTTCTGCCTTGTACTCTTTTGCTTGGATATTTCCCTTGATTAATTCTAATTTCCCCTTTAATTGACACATTTGCGGGTAGAGTGTTTCTCGTGATCGCAAAAGACTCATAAATGGACTCAGCAGTTCATCACTAGTGGGACAAGCCATTAGATACGCCGAATGGATTTGAAAAATATTCTTCAGCCACTTCAAAAGGCTGTTGTTCCTATACAAATTATACCAATGATGAATATTAAATTTCACAGACAAATAAATTTACGGTAATCGTTTTGACAAGCTGTCTTACTGCTGTGATTTTCCACCAAGCATTCCACGAATTTCATTCAAAAGAGGGATTATAAGTTGAACGGGTAGGCTGCGAACAGTAGTGCAGATAACGTCCTGATCCCAGCGACATAAAACTGATTGCAATATTCTTGTGTCTTTGCTGTGAAGGCCCTATAAAATACCCATTAAATTGACATTAAAATAAACAAGGACATGGCACACAGGGCACAGTTAAAGAGAAAGATTAACAGTGTTAATATATCTTATGTAATTTAACATATAACAATAAATATTGGTAATTGCTCTTACTTGACTCAATAAATGAGCAAGATTGTTGGAACTTGGAGTAGCTGCACCGCCTGGCGTCTCTATAGTTAAATTCGTAAGTCTTTCTTCCATTGGCAGTTCCCCGTCATCGACACCTACTTCAGTCTCTCCGTTTTCTTCACTTTTCTTCCTTTTCTTCGCTTTAGGTTCAACGGCAGTTCCAGCATTCCCTTCCAGCCCAGGATGTAAATGCTTCACATTATTTGGAACCTCGACAACTTCATTGTCAACTGGAGTTGTAGTAAGCCGTTGTTTGCTTCTCCCTTTCTTTTGAAGTGAATATTCTCGCTTGATAACAGTTTGTGAATCGAGGGTTTTGATTGCAAACTTTTCAAAACGAATCCGAAGCCAATTTCCATATCCTGTTAAAAGTGAAACGTTGTCATCTCCTCCATCATCAGAAAGATATGACACCAGCACAGGAAGCAGCTTGCTATCGTCAAGAGAATCTAGAACTTTCAATGTCGTGGTTGGAAGAAGAGGCTTCTTAACTGGACCATTTAGTTTATGTTTGAAAATATGAAGTGGGCCTTTCTTGGTGGCAACAGCGACTGCGACGTTTACCGTTGCTAGTGTTTAACACGGAAAAGCATTGCGGGGCTTCCGTAACGGTTAGCGTTAAAACAGAGTTTTTCTCCTTCACAGACCTATACGAGAACAATTTGAAATGAACTATAAAAAACATGCATATTCAGCATCCCAAAATTTGAACAATTCTATTATGTACCATATTCTCAAATGACGCTCTGTATGACACATTGTAACAAAATAGTCTGTTCCAGGTACAACTTCAAGTTGTGAAATTAAACTAGGGTGTCCAGTAAATGTCATTGATGGTGCTTTTGTATCTAAGTCCCAAAATGTAATTCCATGTCCAGCAGATAAGATTCCATCACCGAAAACCCGAATGGCATTGAGTCCAGACTTATTTCCTCTCCATCGTCTGCAAGTAACGCGAAACGAAACAAGTGTTTAATTCATTATAATTCCATGTCCAGCAGATAAGATTCCATCACCGAAAACCCGAATGGCATTGAGTCCAGACTTATTTCCTCTCCATCGTCTGCAAGTAACGCGAAACGAAACAAGTGTTTAATTCATCAATCTTAATCATAACCATGTTAGCCATCAATGCTCCGGAAATAATACCTGGTTTGCTTTGTAGTTTCTGGATCCCATTCAATGATGTATCCATCCTCTCCACACGAATATAGAAGCAGACTTGCAACGCTCCATGAAATTCCAGTGACACTACCAGAATGCGCGTCTTTATGCTGTGCAAGAACTTGACCCTTCGTAACGCTGTATAGTACAAGAGCACCGGTGGCAGTCCCGATCGCCATTATATCACCCGCAAGCGTCTGCTTTCGCTTCTTTTTCCTGCCCGCGGTCTGAAGACAACAAGTAAGTATGTACATCCTCAATAAAATTAATCATGTCATTTCATACGATGATGCAATAAAGAAAAAAAAACAGCTTTTAACTTTTATGGGTCTGACCTGATTCCCTCGAGGGGACCATTCAATACAGGTACAGGTAGCAGTAAGATGTGATGACGGAACGTATTCATGCTTCAAGATACTTGTAGAAGTGTCCCAAATTTTGAGTCGCCCATCAGTACCAGACACTCCAAGGAATTCGCCCGAGGATGAAAATTTTGCGACCTCCATACTATTTGTCTATTAACCTTAAACTTTGAATCACGTATGTATATAGAATACGTTTTGTAAACTAAAAGCACTATTAAAACACCTAACTAACTTATTACATACTTATAGGCATATGCATGTGTGGTGTGAATGTAATTACAAACAATCCAAATGAAATTGTAATTTGTAGAAAGCAAATTAACACATTCAAAATGAGATGTATTTCACTATGTTTACTTTTACTGGAGAAAATGAACAATTGGGTTAGAGTTAGTTAGAGGAAGCATGATGCATGCTTGCTTGTCTCTTGTTTTTCTGCCACATGCATCTTCAAATCTATTTGTCTATCAACCTTAAACTTTGAATCACGTATGTATATAGAATACGTTTTGTAAACTAAAAGCACTATTAAAACACCTAATTAACTTGTTACATACTTATAGGCATATGCATGTGAATCTAATTACAAACAATCCAAATGAAATTGTAATTTGTAGAATGCAAATTAACACATTCAAAATGAGATGTATTTCATTATGTTTACTTTTACTGGAGAAAATGAACAATTGGGTTAGAGTTAGTTAGAGGAAGCATGATGCATGCTTGCTTGTCTCTTGTTTTTCTGCCACATGCATCTTCAAATCATCAACAACTTGCCAGAATGCAGAAGGAAACGAGACTCTTAGGACTTAGGAGTTTCACATTTTTTTCATTACATAGCATAGTTACAGCTACAATCTACAATGTAGCTGCTACATTAGCTAGACTAAATTGAATTCTCAAGGACCGCTCTTTTGAACGGAGCATTTCGCTAGCCATGTGTTGTTTGGGGGCATATTGAGAAATACATTTGTTCATCTCTGTCTCGTTCTCGCTAATCTTTAATGTCTCTTGTGATGGTCTTTGTTTTGTAAGTGAAGCTTACTTTTAGTTATTATTTCATTTGCATATTTGAGTCACTCTCGCAAGTAGTATATCTAAAATCCTTGAAATGGGCACAAAGAAGCGCTTCTTTCTTGTGCTCCGCAAATGAAAGTTTCATAGAAAAACAAAACGTCGGCCGGCATTGCAATGCTTCCATCTCCATCCGCAAGTTTTAACCTCCACAGCAGCGACTAACTCTCCATGCACGACACACCACCACGTCGGGCCAAAAAGCATGCACGTTTAATAGGCTGCATTATAATTATTCTCCCATGTTATATTATTCCTCAAAGAACGTAGACATCCAGACAGAAAAGTGTTGAATGTATGTATGCAATACATGTATTGTATGAGACTATGAAATCAAAATCCGAGTGACAAGCAAAAGGGAAGGAAAGGAGAGGAAAAAAGAAGCCAAAAGCCCCGTCGTCGTGCTGTGCGTGCTTGATCGTGATGGAATTGGTGGAATAGGGAAAGTGCATTGGACTCCCGTGTGCTGGCTGCTGCTGTAAGCTTACTTCTTTTACNCAATACATGTATTGTATGAGACTATGAAATCAAAATCCGAGTGACAAGCAAAAGGGAAGGAAAGGAGAGGAAAAAAGAAGCCAAAAGCCCCGTCGTCGTGCTGTGCGTGCTTGATCGTGATGGAATTGGTGGAATAGGGAAAGTGCATTGGACTCCCGTGTGCTGGCCTGGCTGCTGCTGTAAGCTTACTTTTTTTACACTCGGATTTCGGACGCGAAAGGATTGATTGCTTTCTTTAAATCTTTTCGTCTTCTCTTAATTGTACCTACCCAGTAGTAAAATCGGTGACTGATTCTGGTGACATAATTAATCGTTAAGGTCCCAAGTTTATGAAAAAGTAACGAAGAAGTTACCGTAAGACTTACTTTCATAGAGATAGATAGCACAAGTAAGTACATACTTAGTGTTACGTTACGCTTTTGTCTGTTGACAAATAAATCGGATTGGACTTCGTTTGCTTTTAATTAAAACTACCTACATTGTTATATGTAATGCAATTTTAATGTTATTTGTGACACTTTACGCCTTACATTCATATGGGTTAAAGTTGAACAGTCGTGTGGTTGTTGTTGTAGAGTTGGTTGACTAATATCGTTTTTTTTCCTTTTTTTGTCTCTAGATTTTTTAACTACATTTTAAAAGCACACGTCTTTCTAAATATGGTATGTTGATGTTATTTGAACTGCAGTATTTTCAGCTTTATCATTTCCTTCATTTTAAGTTTTTGTTCATATATTTGTACCTAAATGATTATATATTTCTGTGCTGATGCATGCATCGCGGTTAAAGTCCGACCGGCGGAGCAGCGTCTGTATTTGTACTTGGAAGATTTTAATACATGCTCTTATCCTATTGTCATTTGTACTGTTTTAGGCTTCCAATAATCATATCCAAGAAAAGATGGAGGTGGAAGGAACTGAGGGGAAAAAAGTCATCGCAAATGGCGTTTCTGATGACATCCCGGTGGATGAGATGACGTCCAAAGATTATTACTTTGACTCTTATGCACACTTTGGCATTCACGAGGAAATGTTAAAGGATGAAGTTCGAACAATGACCTACCGGAACTCCATGTATTACAACAAACATCTATTTAAGGTAAAATTAAATGACCCAATGGCAATTTACCGGTGCATATCCATATGGTCGTAAAACTACGGAACAAAATAAAAATTATATTTTGATTGTGTTTTGTTTCAGAACAAAGTAGTTTTAGATGTTGGTTGTGGGACCGGCATCCTGTCCATGTTTGCAGCTAAAGCTGGCGCGAGAAGAGTTATTGGTATTGAGTGCTCGAACATTGCTCAGCACGCCGAGACTATAGTCAAGGCAAACGGATTTGGTGACGTTATAACCATTATTAAAGGTACAAAATGATAAAATCTCTTATGTCATGATCGCTTTTGCTCGGCTGATATTATATGAGTTTTGGTTTGTTTGCACGCTCTTTAGGTAAGGTTGAAGAGGTCGTTTTACCCGAAGAGAAGGTGGATATCATTATTTCGGAATGGATGGGTTACTGCCTTTTCTATGAATCCATGCTGGAGACAGTTTTGTATGCCAGAGATAAGTGGTTAGCTCCCGGTGGAATGCTGTTCCCTGACAAGTGCTCCCTTTACATCACAGCTATCGAAGACCGTCAATACAAAGATGACAAGATTTTGTGGTGGGACAATGTTTACGGATTCGACATGAGCTGCCTTCGTAAAGTCGCTATCAGAGAACCCTTAGTTGATGTCGTCGACCAAAAAATGGCATGTTTGACAGGATTTGTTACACATTGTTTCACTCCAGCCAATAAGTTAAGCAATACTTTTGGTTTTGACTTTGCGATATTTTTTATTCGCAGGTCGTTACTAATCATTGCCAACTGATGGAAGTCGATCTGAACACTATGAAAAAGGAAGATCTTAACTTTACTGTTCCATTCAATCTTGTTGCTCGTCGTGATGATTACATCCATGCTGTAGTGACATTTTTCAATGTCGAATTTTCCAAGTGTCACAAGCGGACTTGGTTTTCTACTGCTCCTGAAGCCCCTTACACTCACTGGAAGCAAACAGTTTTTTATTTGAATGACTATGCGACTATAAAGAAGGTACTTGAATGGCTATAGATAAACATTTTAAACTACTATTATTACTCGAATTTGAATGAATTTCATGTATTATTATTGAATGAATTTATTAATACTTTTTGCGTGCAGGGAGAAGAAATTTCTGGCACATTCACCCTGAAGCAAAATTCGCGGAATAATCGAGATCTTGACTTTATTGTCAAAGTTGATTTCAACGGCGAACATGGCGGACTTCGCGAAGAAAACACTTACCGCATGCGCTAAGTATAAAATTATTGTACAGAGTGTAGGGGAAAAATTGTTCGCAACCGGAACTGTGGTCTTGACAGAACCGTACCTTCTTTTTACACGTAAACAACTTTAGGTAAATTTTTTGAATGCTATTTGTAATTCAGCAACGTTTTCCTACAGCTATTAGTTAGTTTTCGTCATTCATTTCATTGATTTAATTTTAGTACGTATCTCAATTTATTGTACTCCTTGTTACTCCTTTTTAGTTATTCTGTGTTGCATTATTATAACGACAAAAGTGTGATGTGATGCCATGTTGTGGTCAAATAACTGCGTGTATTCATTTTATTTGGACCCATTGGGGAGGGTGCAAATTAATGATGGCATGAAATGGGATTCTATTGAAATGCAAAAGGCAGGGGAATAAATTTATTCATTTTCATGTTCATTTTTTAACTTAACTCAATTTCTTTTTCATGTTAAAAGTGTTAGATTAGGCCTTTTCTGTAGCAAATTTCGCAATTAATTTAAGACAAATAATAATGAACCCATTTTGGTAGATGTTTGTACTTCAGTATGTACTCATTTCGTCCTTCTCGCTAAAGTAAGGTTTCACATGTTGTATGGAAGTTTATACTGATGTAGTTTTTAAGAATCTGAAAAAGAGAAAGTACTAGTAGCAGCACCTTCTATGCAAGCGTGAAAAGTGACGTTTTCCATTACATTTTGAGAACTGATGCGTATGCAGTATAAAAGGAATCGAACTAAAATCTGTAATAAAAGAAAAACAATTAAAAGTTGGTAATCAATTAATTCTTTACGAATTTATGAATCCATTAATTATTTATTTGTTCAACTGCTTTGCATAAATTTGTTTCATAAAAATGTAATTTTTTTATTTTTATTTTGTAGAAATTTGATTCACTGTATTTAAATGCAAACGAGCAGTTTTAAAATCTGTCCTCAGTTGAACAAAGCTCATCCGTATTGCAGGATCCAGGCACATCTACATAAGAAAATAGAATATTTATAGTATAATGAGCGAATTGTGAATACGTATATACGTACATATCTTGTTTTTACCAATTCCTCTTGGTTGAAGTGCTTGTTGAGATCTTTCGGCAATATGATGAGGAGATTACAAAGCGCACGCAGTGTTTCGAAAATTCTATTCAACATTGGAATCTTAAATTCCTTTACGCATTTCAGATATTCACCAACATCGCATATAACGCTGAAAGCACCTGTAAAAGAGAAGGAGACGTAATGAAAATTGTATGCTTGAGTTTATATTTTGATCGCTGTAAAATAGGTTCCTTTGAAATAGCTTACCGACTGAACTGTACTGAAACATCAGCAAATGTTCGTATATAACACGATGAATTCTAACACCCAGCTCCATTAGAACTGCTTCGATATTTTTGCCATCCATGGAATCTTGCATTTTACTGACCTGGAGGTTAACAAACCTGACAACTTTGGTACATGCCTAAAACATACAAAAAAGGGTTTTGATTAGTTTTTCCCATGAATGTGACATTTAATCATTAATTAATCATTAAGAAAATATTATTTCTCCTCACTTACTGGGGAAACTGTGTTCAGATTTTCGTTGTCATTAAATGTCTCTGACTTGAAAAACTCTTTCTTGTTGTGTTCCAACTGAAGCACTATTTTAACCCAGCCAGCTATTGTATCCAAAGCACGATCAATCCCAGCATCCAGCTTTATTTCAATTTGTTCCAGCACAGCTCGTTTTTTCTCCAGACATTCAGACAGTTTAGGGGTTGCCCTGAAAATTAAAAAAAAAAACGAGAATTAAACGTGCATAAAACGTCGAAGAGACCCAGTAATAATACGATCTAAAAATGAATAATTACGTTATCAGAGGTAATAAAGAGTCCACAAATTCCTTTTCATACAAATGGACGATAGCGTTACAGCTTTTTACAATGTCGAAAAAATAAATTTCTGGTTGGGTCTTAGCATCGGGAAGTGGAATTCCTTGAAGTCCCAACTCTAACGCGTAGTCAACATGCTCCTTCAATAGTGAATGTGTCAAAATTTCGAAAATTTGTGCAGCGTTGTTTGCAACCTCTGCTTTTTGTGAGAGTAAACTACATCTAGAGTAAGCCATGCGACTTTCCTGAAGCAAATTTATCGCCACTTCTTCTGAAAGGAACGTTTCTCCTCCAAAATTTTCAATTTGGGCTATATTTATGTTGGCCCGAGCACCAATCACTGCCTGAATGTCTCTTTTGAAATCCTGGAAACTGGACTGTATTTGCCTTTTTTGATGACCAAGAGAGTCATAGTACAACGATAGAATTCTGAAACTCTTAGTGTCCAAACATTTAATTTCTATTCTGATGTAGTTCTCCAAGTGTTTTCTGAAAATTTGCTCAGTAATTTTTTCCAGGAACGAGGAGTCACTTCCAAGATCAAATGATTCCAACTGCTTAACCACTTTCTTTGTACGAGAGTATAGGGATGATAAATTTTTCAGGAATTTGTCTTGATTCTGCTGCTTATCATAAAGCTGCGCTGTAACGGTCTCTTGAATTCTAACGTGAAATATGTGAAGTACAAATTTCCCCATGACATGTTCTGGATTAGGAAAAACGTGATCTATGATGGGCTTATTAAGGTCGCACAGAGGAATTACATCATCAAAAACATCTTTGGCTTTGAATCCACCCTGAAGAGTCAAATTATTTTAATTATTGTTTTTAACCCATTTGACATAAGTCAGCATAAGAAACAGCATAAGAGTAAACACAGCATAAGAAATTTTTTAAATCACTGAAACTTACGATTTGGCTTTGTTCAATGAAAGCGTTAACACATTGTGAATATCCTTTGAAATTGTATAAAATATGTGCGATCTGCTTCATTCTATCTCGATCTTCGACTACTTGAGCTGCAACGAACTCCTCTATTAAAGCTCTTTCGATTTCATCGTATTTCTGGGCTATCTTTTTGCTGGCTGCCTCAAATCTACAGAAAACGAATCTATTAGTGTGTGTCCCCTTTAATTAATAAAGGGTACATATTTAATACTTTTGAATTACTACCTTGCCGAGGTGCCACCAGTGGAAAGGTCTTGAGCTATAGTTTGAAGTTTCTGAATAATTTCTGCTGCCTCGAATAACTTTTCCTTGTCTCTAAACAGATCTGAGAGAAGAACGGAACCGGGCTGGAGGAAGTCTGCCAAATGCTTAAGCAGCTTTGCTGCTTCACTGGCTCTTTCCCGTGGCAAGTTAACAGATTCAAGTTGATCTCCAAGATGCACCACTTTGGTAGCTACAGAATTGACCTAGATTTAAAAAACGTGAGCAAATTATCGCATTTAGTTTGGATCAGTCAAAATATTCACTAGTGAACGTCTTTAATGAAGAATTTTCAGCAGCAAAATTCCATATTTCCATTACCTTCTTTTCTAATACTGATAAATTTTCTGTTGCGGTTCCATTTCTGTGAAGAAGAAGCATCAGCCTAGCCCTCAAGCTTTGCTCTTCCTTTGCAAAAATTCCTTCAACCTGAGTACATTTCAGACGCTGCATTTCCAGTATTCCCTGAAGATCCGAAATCGCCTCTGAGAATGTCGTGTGCAACAATTCAGGGTCGAATTCTCCGCCCGTTGTGCGGGTGCTCCACGCCAGCCTTTCCACAAATTCTTCAGGAGAATACGTCTCCTGCTCCATTTCTCTTCGATATTCTGTCATCTTGATTCTGTTAATTCTTATAATTTGCTTTAGAAAAAGTCAGACACCAACACATCCAACATAACACCTTTACTGGCAAAATAAGCCAATTTTGATGGATGCCAGATGAAGACAACTTTAGTTTATCACTATTTTGTCCCACAATTACAGCTGCAATACAGCTGACTTATGCTGTCAAAGATAAATGATCTGTCATTTGCGCAAAATTACATGTTACTTTAAAACACACAGGTTTAGCATTTCAAATATTCTCATTCTATTATGAAATTCATTCTTGATATTTGGTAAGTATAAATCTAAAACTTGGTAACTTTTCACGGTAAAATATCAAAATTCGTATGTTGCTTCAAGGAATAATTTGAGGTGAGGCGTATGTACATTTATTATGCTGGTCCGCTATTTGATGAGATGAGGATGAGAACATTTTTCACACATCAAGCTACAAGTACTCGGCTCGTATAAACCGAAGACATAATGCATAATTGTGCTCTGCATCTTTGTTTACCTGTCTGAATAGATGGTGAAATACTGAAATGTTTTTTATTTTAGGGAAAACTTCGGGGATCTGGCTTGTCGTAGTTTTTAATTTACTTTACTGATGGAAAAAGTTCATGAAAAGAAACGAAATGACTTTGATGCAAATCAAATCCTGGAAGTTTATAATCCATAGGTGCCAATTCCAGACACAAGTTTGTGTGATAATAATGAAATATTTTTATGTACGCTAGCTCATAACATACATAATTATGCAAAAACGAATCTTTTAAAGTTTATTCATTATCTGGAACAATACGTACCTAAGCACGCAATGCCCAAAAAAATATTTCACGCCTTGGGGTAATATGGGCATGAAAAGATCAGTTCGCAAATTAATGGCAAAAGTTCCTACGAACGTGTGAAAAATTTAGTCATGGTCATCTTGAATGAGTTTATAAAAAGTCAAACAAAATGTCGTTCCATTGTCCATAAATCAGCATAATAATGAAAATGAACTTGATCGCATACATGGATGAAAGCCATGGACTGATGGAGTAAACAAAAAAGATCTAGATTTTGCATGCAGTTGTGGAAGAAGGAAAGGAAGACAATGTTCAAGGACGTCCAGGATTCAAGCTTTGTCATAATGATTGACAAAGGTAATAAGTAGATAGTATTAAATGAATTCCCGTGTAAAATGTAAAATGTATTCGTAGAAGACTTGATGGCGTAGATAATTAGGTTGCGGTCGCATGTCCGACCAGACATAAAATAATAAAAAGGTAAAGAGTTTATGACTGCGGTTACGATTGCGTGCATCTCTCTGTGGCTGAAGGTCATAAAAGTATTCATTAAATTAAGTAAACGTGGTTGCCGCATCAATTACGAAAGGATTAAGTGCGACATTAATGAATAAAAATAATTAACACGATAGGTCAGGAAACGCTCAGTCTATTTCGGACTTTGGACGTGAAATAGTACAGATTTTACGAATCTCAAGTCAAGTGTTTCGAGTCAAGACTTTTGAAATCGCAATTTCGCAATATATGCGTAGAAAATAATTCGAAAATGGTTGTGAGTACGACAGAAAAAAAGAGGGTTTGTGTAGTAGGAGGGGGACCTGCAGGACTTGTCGCTTTGAGAAGAGTCCAAGATAGCCCCAACCTTACGGGAACTATTTTTGAGCAAAAGGATGACATAGGAGGTGTCTGGAATTACAAAGGAAAAAAGTTGTTTTCTACTTCACACAGGAATCTGACTCCTGGAAAGAAATTGGAAGAAGATCCTGAGTCTGTGACCACCATGTATGATAACCTCACGTAAGTTCGAAAGACAAAACAGCGTATATATTCCCCTACATTTTCTCGAGCTCCATGATTCAAGTTGAACAACATTGATCTCAACCTTATCTGATGTGTTTGTAAAGATGTAATCTTCCATATCCTCTTTTGGAGTTTCTCGATTTCAAGCACCCTAAGGATCAATCAACATTTCCCACACAGTCAACGATGCATCAATATCTCAAGGGCTATGCTACGCGTTTTAATCTTTGGCCCAATATTAAGGTAAAAAAGCATTTGCATGGATGATTCTTCACGTATTAAAATTGTATCAAAACTGCATGAATCCTCTAAATTCTCAGTTGAACACGGCGATTGTCGACATTTCTCCAGAAAACGATAATGCCAGAGAAGGGGAACCAGGCCGATGGATTGTGGAGACGCACAACCATAAAGAAAATACATTTGAAAAAACAATGTTTGATGCTGTCATTATTTGCACCGGGTAAAATTAAAATATGCCAACTTATTTGATGCTAGAAGAAACATGGGTATGATGCCTATTTTTATTGTTTCTTTTAGGAAAAATTCATATCCTTTAATTCCGAAGATTCCGGGCTTAGAAACTTTTGAAGGAAAAGTTGTTCACGTCAAATACTTCAAAAACGCTGATGGCTATGAAGGGAAAAATATTGTAGCGATTGGGCTAGGCCCATCCATGGCAGATTTTGCATTAAACCTTTCACCAATCGCAAAAAAGATCACTTTGTGTCACAAATTCCCAGAGGGATATAAACTCGGGTTATTACCAGCCAATGTTCGAGAAACGAAAAATGTCAAACTAGTGACAAAAAATGGCGTTGTGACGGAGGATGATGAAATCATTCCATGCGATATAATTCTTCTCTGCACAGGTAATGCGCAACTATTTTTAGAGATCGAAAATTTTAAACATTATAAAAAGTTGTTTTTCAAACTTGATGATAAAATGGTATATTTATACTATGCCATATAGGTTACGCATTGAAGTTTCCATTCATGAATCCCACAAGTGGATTTTCTGTCATTGAAGAAAAGTATGTGCCACATTTGTATAAAATGACAGTTTTTACTAAAAGGCCAACCCTATTCGTTTTAAATATGTGCTACCGCTCTCCTGAAATAGTTTTAGTTGAAGTTCAGGTACCTAAGAATTTCTTACGCTTTAAGCAAGCAGTTTATTTTGTAGCATAAAAAATTTGCCAATTCTACAGCTAATTTGTATACATCATAAAATTCAATCATTAGGCGAGGTTTGCAGTGAGTTGTCTTGAAGGGAAATACAAGCTACCAACATTTGAACAGATGGAAAGCGAACTTAATGCCGATGAGGCGGAGAAGAAAAAATTGGGTCATCCTTATTCCATTTGGTTTCAAGTTGGAGAATTTGGAGCAGGATCTTGGCAATATTTTCTTAAAATGGCAGAAGACATTGGCATTGATACTAAAACGGAATATCGTCATTGGCCTCTTTTGGAAAAACTTTATATGACCACTGTATTTCGTATTTTTGGGAAAGCTGTGCTTTATAAAAAGGACGTCCTGAAAATTGTAGACGATAACACGTGGGCCGTAACATTACATGCCAGTCCTGATTACCCGGAATCAAAAGCAGAAATTGTGAAAATGATCTTAAATCCAGAGGAAAAGACAGTTACAATTGAAACATGCGACATTTAACTCCACACTTTTCCTATATTCCAGTTATGAATCATTTAATTGAATTTGAATTGACAAGAAATAGATACATATATGTAATTGTAACATCTTAATAATAAAAGTAGTCGCCTTTAATTCAAAACTTTCGAAACATTGTCTACTTTAAATTAAAACACATGCGATAATAAGAGTTAGAATAGATATAAAATATGTTCCTCGATACCATAATACCATCTATTGCCATACAGAATGATTCATCTGATTATTGGTTGTTGTCTTTCCTGTTGATTCTTCTTCATCCAGGACATGTAGAAGCTTGCCTCGGGTCATTTCTTTAGATTCTTCCAGTCCAAGCTGATAAGCAATATTTTGTAATTTCTTTACTTCCTCGACCAAACTAGATGAAGTTAAACTTCCAAATTCTAAACAAAAACATCAAACCAAACGATGAATCGATAAAAGTTACTTCTAACTAAAATTAGATTACAATCAGGAGCCGGAGCCATTAAACATTTTCTCAATAATATCATGAGAACTTACGGTGCAAGAGATTAATATCTTCCGGATCCAATCCCTGTGCCCATATTCCTAAATTGTGGTCAGAGTCTGCTGGTTTAATGGAACTTTTCGCTAAAATGTGCTGAGCCGCCGAACATACTGCAATGAAATGAAAATTGAAAAAAAAAAATCCCAACGTGCTCTACTTGTAGAAAAAAATGAGAAATGACAAAACATGACATGACATACGGTCTTGAGGCCAAAGGTCGGGGGAAGATCTGTCAAGTCTTTCAGTACTTCTCAATTCATCTTCTGGTGAGATTTCAACATCCGGCTGAGCGATGTGTGCACCAGCCGTCATTATAGGGATTTGATCGGCACTCAGTAATGTACCTACTTCCGTATCGACCGCTGACATACCCATGGACATAAGATCGCCAGCCTCGCTCGTTACAGTGGTTTCCGTAATTATATGATGTCCGTCCTGAAGGTGTAGTTCCGTCGTAGAAACCGGAATACCTGCGACTGCTGCTGCTGCCGTGTCCATTTCTAAAAAACATGAAATATTTTTTTAACGCTAACTGTGAAATAGGGTTGATTTTATATTTACGCATTTGTATCACTGTATTCCAGCAATACCTGATGTAACAGCGTCAGGTAACACATGCTGAGAGGAACCATCTTCTTGTTGTACATGGATCTCACCCTCACCCTCATTACCTGCGGCAACAGTGACACCGCCGTCGGTAGCTACTGAAACTGGGACTTGAACCTGAACGCCTGCCGCGGAAGCTTGTGTGAACGCATTCAACTCGGGATCGTAAATAAATTCAGTCTCCATATTTAATTGAGACCGAATATTTAAGTGTGAAGGCTTCTTCTGGTATTACCACTAAAACAAGGCTGGATACCTGCAACTGCAACTCTCAATTCCAATAATACCTTTTTCATTTGCTTGAAGTTCACTGGCAAAGAAGCCTCACAATATTCGTGCCCAATAAAACTTTGGTAAATTGAATCTAAATTCAAGATGTTTGATAGGTGTCTCCTAAAAATATGTCACAAAGTATTTTAATTCACTTTCTTTCCATTCGCCTAGAAAGCAAAACTTTTTAAGTGTTTTTTAAGAACAAAAACACAAACAAAATCTTTCCTTGCCGCTTGCAAAGTCCAAAATCTCAAAAAATCATTTTCCTGCGTTTTTAGAAACGTGAGAGTGTATTGTCCGATCTCGTCGTCCTGTCCTAATAATGTAAATGTGAACAGCATCTTGCAGATGATGAAGGGGCTCAGTTCATAGTATGGACTTCATACTACGGCACGGTTCTCAAAATTGAATTAAAAGCTGTTTTCTGTTTAGAGTCACGCATGTAGAGCATTCTAGTGGGCACTCTGAAAATCCAATGTGTTTCACTTGCGCTTGAATCAAATATTTCTCATGTTGTAGTACACTTGGTTGGATCGTGCATTTCGCAAATGAGAAGGATTTTTTCCGGTGTGTTTAATTAAAATTACAATCACATCTTGGAATTCGGAAAGTTAGAAAATTAATCATTTAGATATGGGACCGCGCCTAGAAATCGCCGTTGGCCTCCAGCGGGGTCACAAGACCATCAAAAATAAGCTTCAGCCGAAACCAGCGGCAAGGAAGGGGGTAAGAATAAGTCACAAAATATGTCATTGTGTAGTAACTTAATTGCAAGTAGTTTGGATATGATTAGGTGCCATGATTAATGTTCAGCAGTGATTAATAGGCAATCATACATATTTTTTTCAACTGTCTAACAGTTTGATTATTATTTTTAAGATTATTTTCATTGAAACGTCGCTTTGCTAGTCGTATTTTCCCCTCTCGTTGTCCAATTACTTAATATTCTGAGAACAAATGTTTATTTTTGAAGTATGACTATTAACCTTATTATACTCTTTTTGTGAATTACAGAAACTGACGAAGCACAATAAGTTTGTCAGAGACATCATCAGAGAAGTCGTTGGTCACGCTCCTTATGAAAAGAGGGCCATGGAATTGTTGAAGGTCTCAAAGGATAAGAGGGCCCTGAAGTTCCTTAAGAAGAGGGTAAGCATAACAGTAGTCAGTAGCATCGTTATTGATGAGTAGAACAGTTAAACTGCGTTGATGAAAAGAAAACTCAGCTTTATTAGTTGTTAAATGATTATCATCGTTATCTTTTTTTCAGCTTGGCACCCACATCCGTGCCAAGAGGAAGCGTGAAGAACTTTCCAACGTCTTGACCCAGATGAGAAAACAAGCAGCAGCTTCAGCGAAGTAACGGAATTCTTTAAGCTGAAAATTATACTGTCTTGTATTTGTTTACGAATAAATAAATCTAAGTGTTTAGGCGTAACAATATTTGTGTTTTCTTTTACATTCGCATGTAACTCTTGAAACTTTAAGTGTATGTAAGTTTTAAATCAACATTGGTTAGTTGTTTTAAATGATTTATAAATTTCTCATGCTATACTGAAAACATTAATCGCAATCTGTTAATTGCAGACATGCCGAGAAATCGTAGAATAATGCAGGTCAAGAATGATGAATAATCTATAAAACGAAATTTTAGGGGCACATTGAGACGCGAGTTCAAGAAGGGATGCAAAATGTAACGATGCAAAAAATTACTTTAGTAATTGGATAGTTGATAAATTATTTAGTTGCTGCAGACTGATTGTGGGGGATATCATAAATCAATGGTAGTTCGTTTTCAATTTCAATGCTTATATATTTAGAAAAAAAATGAATACTCTTGCAAGGGCTATATAATTAATGGAAGACATTACATTAGTGCAAGGAGAAGAACGTTTTCAGTTTTGTAAATAGTTTGTGCATTGTGTGCATCATTCATAATAAAACAAATAGGTCCTCGTATCTTTGCTCATGCTTTTGAACAGAGTAAGTTTCCAAGAAAAGAAAAGGAGTTCTACTTCTAGTTCTAACAGTCCATGAATTGAAAGAACATCTAAAGAGCTGGATCATCTTCAATAATTAGGTTAGATCTACTTTTTAAAAAAATGTGTTACATAAGATTTGCCTGAACCTCACTACTATGCACCTTACATAATTTTGATCTTGTGCTTCAAAAATACTCATTCATACGCATGCTGGATAGCTTCCTAATTTTCACATGGCATTCGTGATTTCATAAAGGCTCTGTCTGTGATCATATTCATTTAATGACTATAAAGTGTGTCCTCCAGACTCCGACGACTTGAGTGTTCTTGTTTTTCTCCAGCATGTCCTCCGTGAAAAATATATGCTTTATGTAGCTTTCCGTGTTGTGTAATAATTGGCTGTGTAGATGGCTTACGGAGTTGGATATCACATAATACGTAATGCAAACTCGTTTGACAGACCTCTTCTCATTTCTCTGAACTGACTGGATTCTTGATTCTCTGGATATGATATATGCATGTGCGTGGTGGTATGACATGTGTTTGTTCCAGCTAGTAAGATAATCTCTTTAATTTGATCCTGTCGAGTCCGACTGACTTAGAAACAGTTCAGGACACTCGGCGACTTTTTAGTTTAAAGACGTACGTAGGGGCATACTTCGACTGCCAATTTAAATTAAGATTTTTCTTGATTGTTAAAAAGTGATCTTGTGTGTGAATCCGCAATAAAAATGCATGCCCTCAGGAAGGTTGCCCTTGTAAGTTCGCATGCATTTTTTTCTTCACGTCTACGCAAAAACTTTACAGAATGATTACGTGATAAAATATTGCTTTTCTGTTACAAAAAGGCTCATGGAAATGGGCTTCCTCATAGGTTCTCCTCAACTGCGGCAATCCCAACTACAAAGTTGTTCATCAATGGTCAGTTTATTGAATCGAAAACTACCGAATGGATTGACTTGCATAATCCAGCCACTAATGAAGTTGTGACACGAGTTCCAAAAGCCACGCAGTCTGAAATGGAGGACGCAGTTGAATCAGCCAAAGACGCATTCAAATCATGGTCGAAAACATCTATTCTAACTCGGCAGCAAATAATGTTCAAATATCAGAATATCATAAAGGCTAACATGGTACTTTCACTTCATAAATAATGCATCCTGCAAAGCTTACAAAATTATCATTTTAGCACTTTCCACTATCACTTTTCAGAAAGAATTGGCAAAAAATATTACGTTGGAACAGGGAAAAACTTTAGTGGATGCGGAAGGAGACGTTCTTCGTGGACTTCGTAATGACTAAAATTTATAAAAAAAAACCTTGAATGTGCCTCCAATCTAACCAGGAATCAATCCATGATTTTGTTTGTATTCAGAGGTCGTTGAGCATTGTTGCAGTATTCCAAGTCTTCAACTTGGCGAAACTCTATCCGGCATAGCAAAGGATATGGATACCTTGTCGTATCGAATTCCCCTAGGGGTCTGTGCAGGTATTTGTCCTTTTAATTTTCCAGCAATGATTCCCTTGTGGATGTATCCCGTAGCTCTCACATGTGGAAATACGTACGTCATTAAACCATCCGAGAGGGACCCAGGCGCATGCATGATGCTTGTGGAAATGCTAATGGAAGCTGGTGCTCCGAAAGGCGTTGTTAATGTTATTCATGGTCAACACGAATCCGTCAATTTCATTTGTGATCATCCAGATATCCGGGCGATTTCATTTGTCGGATCAGATCAAGCCGTAAGCAATAAGTAAAAATGTCACAATTTCTTTTGACCTGAAAAAATGCCAATGCAAAAATGAGCATGTCGTTTTTTGAATTCTAGGGAACGTTCAAAAAAGCCCTAAACAAAAAGAGAATGGTCTTAGAAAACAATTTAACTATTAATAATCATTTAGCCATCCATGAAATGCTACACGGAAGAAATATTTGGACCCGTACTTGTCACGTTAAGCGTGGACACTTTGGACGATGCCATCCATCTTATCAATTCCAATCCTTATGGAAATGGTACCGCTATTTTCACCACCAACGGAGCTACAGCTCGAAAGTTTACTCAAGAAATTGATGTGGGCCAAGTTGGTGTTAATGTACCCATTCCTGTGCCATTGCCAATGTTCAGCTTCACTGGCTCAAGGGGAAGCTTTTTGGGAGATGCCAATTTCTACGGAAAAGCTGTAAGGCATTTTTTGTCTTTTATGACTGAAGAAAAAATAATTCGACAAAGTAGAAAGAAACTTATATTTACGTATTTTTCCTCAGGGTGTCAACTTTTATATCCAACTTAAAACGGTCACGCAAATGTGGAGAGAACAAGATGCCACTGACACAAAGGCTCATGTAGCTATGCCCGTTATGCGCTAGACAGAATGAGAAGCAGCCGAAAAGGAATTCCTGGAATTTGGAATAACACAATTATCATAGGGCGTTTAAAACGTCCATTATATTTTCTGTATTTCACATTCCTTGCTCTTAAAATAGTTTGTAAAGATATAAGTAAAGTAAGACTCAATCATATCCTCATATTATCGGTATGTTGTTGACAAATTGACAATACAGAGACAATACATTTTTAAACTCTAGTTTAGGTCAGTATAACAATCAATCATGCCTGTGAAACAAGTGCCATATTAAACCGACAAAATGCAATGATTCCAGCTTAATATCAAAATCATGATCGCATCCCCTATTTCTACAGGTTTATGTATTTTAGAAAATTCAGGCTAACTTCGAATACCATAGTAGGGCGAGATGAAAGTTCAATAAAAATTATTATTATCTGATTTGTTGATTACATATATTGAAGCGACAAATAATAAAAATATGAAAAAATATTTTATTCATTCCAATCCTCCAGAAATAAACAAATATGTATGTATGTGTGTAATATTTTAACAAAAACAGCAATACAATTTCGCTCGATGATCATTCTATCATGATAAGTTAATTTCCTTTCTATGAACATTGGTGTAGTAATGACGGAGGGATCAGTGATTTGATTTGTGCCAAATAGCAGACAGTTGAAGTTGAGTAAGAAGGTAAAGTGGCATATATGGTAAGATTCATGAATTAGGAGCAAATGATGATCGTATTTTTCCATTTTAGAATTCAATTTGTTTCACGTTTCAACTTATGCGGAATAACAAAGGCAGAATTACCATTTTCATAAATTGGATGAAACACATCATAATTTACGCAATTTTTGTAATTTGAACCTCATTATGTCTGTTCTACAATTGCCGGATTTGTGTGCGAGCATAAAATATTTTACTTATTCATGATCGTCTCCACGCATGGACTTGTTATATACAAAGCATTTTCATGCCATTATCATCAACTTTTGTAGACTTACTTACTCACACCTACGCCTATCTGACTCTGACTCATTTCCTTCTTATTCATGCAGAGCAATGCAGTAGTACTGCATTTTGCACCTGAAATCTCATCAGCTGCTAAACAATTTCATGTGGTTTGACGGTTTCAAAAATTATATTTAGAAATGAGAAAGAATAGAATCGAAACAAATTAAGAGCTTCACATTGGTATTTATTTCTGTCCGAAGTTCACGTAAAGTTATCCGGAAATAATACATTGTAGTGATCAAATTGATTAAGAAGTGAAAATGACGGATTCTCCAGGAAAGCCGATGCCGTACGTGCCTCCCCCGAAACCAAAGGGGATTCGTGAAAAGATGACAAAAGTTATCAGAAGGATGTATTTAAATTATAACATGATCACTTCACTATACATGATGGAACCAATGGAACGAGCAATAATAAGTAAGAGCAAAATTTGTAAATTCATGTAGGTACATATTTTTTTCTAAATCATACATTAAGTATGTGCAGAAACTTTTAACGAAATTTAATCTTTAAATCTCTTTTACCCAGATTGTCTACTTATGCTGGCCCTTACCTTAATGTTGTACTCGTCGTGGGCCTACCTTCCGCATTATACCTGGAAACTTTTGGTGTTTGCTGGAATCCTGCCAGCACCCGAAGGTTCTAACATTTTTGATGACCCGGAAGCTATTTTCATAGGAAAAACCGAGCTTTAGCTTAAAATCTATTAATTAGCTTCCAAAAAGTTGATTGTAATGATTCCGTGCATAAATGATACAAATTGTGATTTATTTTTTTGTAAAGTTGTCTTATATTTTATTTAAACCATAGACTTTTCACTATTTATAGTATCAAGGGTCACATGAAAGTCTTGATTTTTTATGTACATGTCACTACGCTACTTCTCTCAATGATCATGGGAAATAAAGTTACTGACATAAAATCTAATACTTCCGTAGTTCCGTGCTTATTCAAAGTCAAACCAAAACCTCTTTAACCTGACGAGTTTTAAAACACGTTTTCATAAAATCGCCTATTACCGACTTTTTGCCTCGCAAGTTTTCAACGTTGACCATGTGCTCTATAGGAGAAGAGCCGGTGGGTGGCATTAATCATTACTCATTGCAATATGCGTTCTTCCCCTTCCTTCATGTATTTCAATTTAAATATTTTTGTTGTCTAGCCCCCTCTGGTTGACCCCACGAAGAAAAAGCCACGAACACCTTCAAGTGGTCTTGCCCAAAAGTTCGCGCATCGTGAGAAATAATTACCCACCATTTTAATTTAACATGCTTCATTGTTTGGGGGTTTCTTTCAATAATTCGGCATATTTCTTTAAAAATTGAATCAAAAGTCAAGACAGGGACTGGAACAGAAGAAGCATCAGAGGAACGTGATGAAGATGAATTAGACCTATTAGAAGAATATGAGGATGGAGATGTCGCAGAGCGTTTAGCAGGCTACTTTGACGAAGATGGGGAATTTATTTGGGACGAAGAGGACGAAGAAGAGGATGAAGATGATGAATACGAAGACGAAGAAGGAGATGAAGAGGAGGACGAATATGATGATGAAGAAGAAGAGGAAGAAGACTCTTTTGAAGACGAGGTTAATTTTAATGCAGTTTTTGAAAAATATTAGTCCACGAATTAGAAAATAAAATCTTTCGGTTTACTTGGAAGGACGAACTTTGTGATCCAACTGCACAACCGGTCTGCGTGATTCGCCCATCCGACGCAAACTTCCAAGAATCAGATTTGGAGGATCGGAAGAATCGCAGGTATATTATCGCAGTTCATTCGTTCCTCGAGTTAAATGACCCTCATCTTGAAACTGCTCTGGAGCCTGGCGAGGAAGTGGAAGAAGAGGAGGACGAATGTGGTGCAGCGACGGGATATTCGACGGGTGAAGAAAAGACAAGGTTAACTTTGAAAGAAGAGAAACAAAAGTACAGGGATCTGTGCAAAGAACTTGGAGTTAAACCCGACCCTAGAGTGTTAGCTAATTTACGTAATCCTATTATGGATCTTTCAGTAAGAGTTCTTCAGCAAGCTTTGTCTAAGACAGTAAAATAGTTTGCGGTTAAAATTAACTAACTTCTCGCAGAATATGGGAATGAATTCAAAGGAAATCATAGCAGTTTGTAGGCTACTTGAAACGAACACTCATGTCCAGTGGCTGAGTTTAGCTGGAAATACGGCAGGGAAGGAAGGAGGAATGGCTATTGCCGAGCTGATTTTAAAGAACAGAACAATAAATACTTATATCTTGTCCGGCCTAGAGTAATTACAAAAACAAGTTTCCCCTATCACTTACCCAAACCGTTACCGATAGGTATATACCTGGCATAAATTAATTTTAAATACTCAGGTTGCTTGAAGCTTTTGACTTGATTTGTGATGCGATTGCTCAAAACCCCACCATAATTCAGTTAAATTTCTCAAAGGTTAATGCATAAGTTGATTTTATAATGTGACTGTCATTTTACAACCAAAAACGTTATCAAATTCTAAATTATCTGCGAAATAGAATGATTTGGAGGATATCGACATGCCTGGAATCAGGAAGGTGCTTCGTGGCGTCTCTCCATTGCAAATTCTAAACTTGAATGCGAATTTAATTCGAGACGATGGATTGAAAAACATTGGACAGGGGTTATTTGATAACAAGACGATGGAGGAGCTAGACATATCTCACAATAAAATACAAGGAGATAAAAGTAAACTCTCTTGAATTTACTTTTTGAAATTCAATAATGAGTCATATATAAAACACCCAATTTTTTCAGAGACGGGAGGTTTCTTTAACGCATGCGCCGATCACCCTGAGTTGAAATATCTTAGTTTACGAAGAAACTTTATAGGGGATGACGGTGGTAAAGGATTAGGGCGCATTTTGACTCGAAATCCTAAGATAGAGGAACTCGATGTGTCATTTAATCTGTAAGCGGTGTCGTATAATTAAGTTATCCTTCAGCATCACGAGTGATGATTTAAGATAGTCATGTTCTATTGTTAGACTGGGAGACGGTACTGCGGCTGGAATAGGCCGAGGATTGAACCGAAAAAAGTTAAGTATTAAAAAGCTTCTCATAGAATTCCAAAGATTTCGGGAAAAGCAAGCTGCGCTTATTCTGAAGCCAATGGCAATCGAACAATTAAACCTACCAATAGAGTTTGTGGACTTTGGCATGATGTTAGATGTCCATAAGGACTTTCTAAAAGCTAAAGAGAAAGCCCTGAAGACACATCCAGATTTAAAAATTATCCATGGTCAAACCTATGGCCTAGAGCATGCGTCAGGTCCAGACCTCAAACAATTGGTGATAAGGAAAGCTGATGCAGTTTGTCAAAGCTTTGAAACTCCTTTAGTGTAAAGAAAGACAAAAAAATATGAAATTTGAAAAAAAATACTGCGTATTAGTAATTTTTCTCATGTTCTAGGATGCTCATGGAAGAGTTAGCAAAAGAAAAACATGTTCTTACTCAGAAGGAATTCCGAAAGTTTATAAAGCAATGTAACCTTTACAAGGACAAAACTTTGACTGAGGCATTTGAAAAGGTGTTTGAGAAAAAAGGGGAAGGTGGCATAGATGCTGATGCTATTCTAGAAGCGTTCGACAAAGAATATCCCGGATTGCGAAAGATTCCAGAGCCCGATGACGAAGAGGAGGAAGAGATGGAGGAAAAACCGAAGAAAGGAAAGAAAAAGAAAGGAAAAGGCAAGGGTAAGGGTAAAGGAAAGAAAGGGGGTGGTGAAGGTGGTGCTGCACCAAAGAAAGCTAAAGGAGGAAAAAAGAAAAAATAAATTTGGACCAAACTGCCTCACTAATCAATCAAGTTTTCAAGAAAAGTCTAAATGCCAAAAAATTTTAAGTTTTCAACTTATACTTCCACCATTGTGCTATAATTCAAATATACGAGGATTTGGATCAAATGAATGTAAATTATTTCAGATTTGACTACAGACATTTTTCTGTAAAAAATTTCCTTTTATTGTAAAAAAAAAACTATCAGAAAACGGATTTGAAAATTAAGCATTTATACGAAGGTTAATTAAGAGTAATTATGACTAAATAGTATGCGTGTATATAACAATGAGGAAATTGTTCGCGGTAAGTTTGTGAGAAATCTTTAAAGACAGAATTAATTTTGAATTGGGTTAAAATCAATCCATTGTAAAAATACGGGCAGCAATATCATTTATCATCCAGTCGATTCCTTCAAGGAGATTTTGCCCTGTCATCGCACTACACCACACAATCTGCCAATGATGAGTCTTGATTTCATCCAAGTTTAAGGCATCTTTAATTTCTTCGGCACTTAACGCTCCCGGCAGGTCACATTTATTAGCAAAGACCAATAGAGTAGCTCCAGACAATCTCTGGAAGTGGCCGCAAATTAATTATCAATTGCTTCATATTGATGCTTCCTTTAAAGAGGTTCTGATATTTAAATACATAATTATTTATTATTACCTCCTCCTGCAATAGTTTGTGGAGCTCTTCTTTGCAGTCTTCCAGTCTCATTTTATCGGCACTATCAACCACCCAAACCAGACCGTCTGTGCTCTCAAAGTAGTTACGCCAATACGATCGTAAACTCTTTTGTCCACCGACATCCCATATATTTAATTGAAACCTACAGTTTTCCAGTGAGTGAATTATATACAATGATCATATAATATCACTTAAGGGGTCATAGCCAAGCTAGTAAATTCAAAAGTACCCATTGTGATCTAATGATTTAATGTTGAACCCTAGTGTTGGGGAAATGGTATTGATGTCTTCTCCGTTAAACTTTTTCCAGATCGTTGTCTTTCCTGCATTGTCTAAGCCACTTGGTATTTCAACAAAAATTAAAACAAAAGTTAAACTGTTTCCTTTCAAAGAAATTTTAAAGAAATTTTCCTTAGGATTAGGATGCAGATGTAACTTACAGCATTAAAATTCGAACTTCCTTTTCCTTTTGCTTCAATTTCCGTAAAATCTTCAGTAGCACCATTATGGAAAGTTTTATTTCTCTGCCCTACAGTTAGAATTAATTTCAATCAGATTATGGGAAAAAGCCAAAACTTGCACTTCATCGACTCACTAACTAACGTGTGCGTGTGACTTGTCACATGTTTTGTTTTTGCCTGCTCGTTTTGCTTTGAGGTGATGGAAAAGAAAAAAAAGAAAGAAAAAGGGCAAGCGGAGAGCACAAGCAAAGCAACACAGTGAGTGCAATGAGTGAAAAAATGAGCGAGATGGTGAGCAAGAAAAAGAGAGATAAGATTCGATTGTGATTATTGGCAGAAGATTTTTTTAAAACATTAAATAACTACCCTAAATGCAAATTATAACTTGCACAGGCCCAACCATATGCCATATTTGCTAATAGACAGACAATTATTATTTCGTAAGACATTGATTATTTCCAATGCCCGAATTTTTTGTCCGGTGAACAAAGCAAGATCCTAAATGCAAATTATAACTTGCACAGGCCCAACCATATGCCATATTTGCTAATAGACAGACAATTATTATTTCGTAAGACATTGATTATTTCCAATGCCCGAATTTTTTGTCCGGTGAGCAAAGCAAGAGCATGAATTTCTTGAAACTCAAGAATTTAGAGAGAATAATCATGATCATAAGTTTATAAAGGGCTCAGTAAGAAAAATAATCCAATTCAGCCTTTTTTAGTTACATACTATTTCATTTGCTTGTCACCTCATTCAGTTTTTTAATGATGAGAGCAATGAGCAACGATTAGTTATCGATTTTAAATATGAATCGTGTTACATGATATTGGGTCCGTAATTGTTAATCCCCAATCTTGTCAGCACATTTATTCTTATCAGACAAATCAAAATACATAAAGCCTTACACTTGACTGATAATGTGCATCGTAAGGAATTTAGCAAGCTGGGGCTCATGCTCATTCTCCCTCATTTCTCTGGATGAGAAAAATTAAGCGACTTCTTTCCTTGTTTTTTCAGTTGCAATCATCTCGATCACGCAACCGCATGAAAACTTTACTTGATCTGAAACAATCGGATTTTTGTTGCAATTGCATATTTTACTTTTACTCCTTAAATTAAAGATTAGAGAGCAACTTACTTATTTCACGGATCGGTTACTCTTCATCTTCATCATCATTTGAATTTCGTCTTTTTTTACTCCTTCGGTGACCCTTACAATTGTTTTGTCAACTATATTTAGCCTATTAAAAGATGGTTTCAAAACTAAATCTTTTCCTCTGGCTTTCCCTGTTCATCAGTCCCTCCTTCGAAGCTAATATCCTTTTTTTCTTTACCGGCGGAACATACAGTCATGACATCGCAATTTGGCCCCTGGCTGTAAAACTAGCAGACCGAAATCATTCAGTCACATTCTTCTCAGCACATTCTAAGAAGCCTTGGAAAGATGATCGTATTGAAATTATTAATCCTCCTAAAATTGAAGAAATAAATAGCAAGTATTTGGGGGACACGTTGAAGGCACGTCTTAACCATGAGGAAAAGTTACTGTGGAGGAATCTTCATATGTGGTCCTATGACATTTGCGAGTACATTTTAACGAACCCTGAAAAACCTGAGACAAAGCCGATTTTTTATGACAAAAATTTTGATATTGTTATAATTGATGCTGCAGTGTGTGATTGTGGTTATATTGCCGGCTATTTTCATCAGGCAAAAGTCATCGTTGCCGATTCAACCTCTGTTCTCACGTGGTTTCATGACATATTTGGATTTCCAACCGAATTTACCTGGGTTCCTGCTACATCCACATTCTTTCAACATCCAATGACTTTTTTTAATATTCTTGAAAACTATTTCGAACTTTTCTACATGACCTACATTCGAAGAAATTATTTTTATCCTAAACTAGATAACTTAGCGAGACAATTAGTCAAAAATGATAGTGTTGCCACATTTTTGGAAATGGAAAGAAGAGCGGATATTATTTTTCTCAATACGCATCCATCTGTAGAGCTTCCTAGATCGTTGCCTCCCAATGCAATTCAAATTGGGGGACTACAAATGTTTGGACAGAAGAATGCAACGATTCCAAAGGTCAGTACAACATATTGCTTATCTTAATCCTACAAAAATGGATAACACCTGCTGAATCTTTTACTGATAAAAAATAATTCCGGGATAACATTTTGTATGCAAATCAAACATTAAATAAATTAAGTTTTTCATAATTGATAATTGCTTCTGTAGAATGTTCAAGACTACATTAATGAAGCAGAAGAAGGTGTGATTTTGCTAGCTTTCGGTTCTAGCATAGATTTTACCAGTCTTCCCAGAAACATTGAGACAGCATTTTTCGATGCATTTCGTCGTTTTCCAAAGATAACATTCATAGCTAAAGCAAATGGAAAACGACAAGAAAACTGCCCAGAAAACTTAAAATATGAAAAATGGATCCCACAAAAGGAAATTTTAGGTAGCTGGCAGTGGTGAAGATTCTATTTTAATATTCTTAAATATCCTTAATTAACAGTTCAACTTTTCACAGCTCATCCAAAGACTTTGGCGTGTATCACGCACGGTGGCTTGAATGGAATAATTGAGGCAACCTGGAATGCAGTACCTTTGATAACTTTACCAATATTTGCGGAGCAAGATCACCAGTCTTACAAGCTTCAAGGTAATCTCAAGGACTTTGTGTATTATAGATAGTCGCATTGGTATATATTTTTTTAATAATAAAATGATAATTGTAATTCCAGCTAGGGAAGTAGGAATCCGATTAGAATTGAGGGATCTCACCGCCAATAGCATGGCAGACGCGATCGCAAACATCATTTCTGATCCGAGGCAAATTTTTGATCTTTTATTATCAAATACTGCTATATAAAGATTTCACACAAAAATGGGGCATTGTGAGAAAATTCTGAATTTTTTGCAGATATCGAAAAAATATGATAAAGTTGCAAGCTGCATTCAAAGACATTGCGGAGCAAGATCACCAGTCTTACAAGCTTCAAGGTAATCTCAAGGACTTTGTGTATTATAGATAGTCGCATTGGTATATATTTTTTTTGTATAATAAAATGATAATTGTAATTCCAGCTAGGGAAGTAGGAATCCGATTAGAATTGAGGGATCTCACTGCCAATAGCATGGCAGACGCGATCGTAAACATCATTTCTGATCCAAAGTAAATTTCTCTGATCTTTTATTATCAAATACTGCTGTATAAAGATTTCACACAAAAATGGGGCATTGTGAGAAAATTCTGAATTTTTTGCAGATATCGAAAAAATATGATAAAGTTGCAAGCTGCATTCAAAGACAGGCCACAAACACCAGTTGAGGTAGCTACATACTGGACTGAATTTGTGCTAAGGCATGATGACATATCTTTTATGAAGCCAATCATCTATCAAACATGGAATACATTGGCACAGGACTTATTATTTTCTCAAAGCTTTTGGATTATTGCTGGAATCACTAATTTTCTAATCGTAATATCTTCTGCCTTATATTTTAGAGTGAAAAAGGTGTGATCGTTATCCTGCAAAAATTCCGGGTATAATATTAAAACATGACTTCAAAATAAATAGTGGAAGCTTATCATGGAATTACGAAAATACATCTAAATATCGAGCATAAGTACACATAAGTTCTTTGCTCGTCATGTTATGTTCTAAAATGCGTTTCTCTAACTTTTGTAGGAACTTTTTTTTTTGCATTTGCCAATCATGAATATTGGGACTGGATTTGGTAGGTTGAATAAAACGTCCTAAAGCATAATCATGATTACAAAAAGTTATGAATGGAAACTGAACGTTTATGAGTCAATTGTTGCGTCTGAATGAATAATAAGATACTTATTTTATACATTATTTACACATTTCGCACATCAACTCTTCACCGCAACTCCAACTTTCCATTAGGATTCATGAATTATTTAATTGTAATGCGTATGGATATTACAAGATAAAAATAGAGCTGATTAAAAACTACAGTGATTTGTGTTGTATTTCGCAATATTAATTCATTCAATCATGACTCATAGATCATTGAACTGATTTTACCTACTTTTAAAGTAAAAAGTCTGGCCGTCTGATAAAATTATTACTGTAATTTGCAATTTATTCAAAATGAGATTACTTTCGTTCTAAAAGTGATGCAATGAAGTATCTAGTCGTTTTTGTCAGAACAAGCAAATATGGAAAAATTTAAATATGATTAAGTTTCTTTCGGAAAGATTTCATGAGGTACGTAATTTAGATTTTATGAACATAATAGGGTGTCCATTTGGTATTGTATCGTATCTCATTGTTTACCATGCAAAAGCGAACTTAAATGAAAAATACCTACATCCGTGAAACAAATAAAACTCTTATAAACATGTCGACAAACATGAATCTTAAAACCCAAAATCGAATTCATGTCCAAATAACATCTACTAACACTAACTGAAGTTCGCTTGAATTTAATGAGTATAATGACAGCAAAAATGTAAACTATTTTTCACCACACGCACATCAACAATTTTGCTTTCTCATTCTCAATGCGAAATTATCTGGTTTTAACTAATTTGTCTTTTTACAACATTGGTGTACGTAATTTAGATTTTATGAACATAATAGGGTGTCCATTTGGTATTGTATCGTATCTCATTGTTTACCATGCAAAAGCGAACTTAAATGAAAAATACCTATATACATCCATGAAACAAATAAAAATTTCCAAATAACATCTACTAACACTACTGAAATTCGCTTGAATTGAATGAGTATTGACAGCAAAAACGTAAACTATTTTTCACCACACGCACATCAACAATTTTGCTTTCTCATTCTCAATGCGAAATTATCTGGTTTTAACTAATTTGTCTTTTTACAACATTGGACGAATAGATTCTGTTTTAACGATGGGTTTTTACGTATGTAGTATGACTACAACAAAAAATGATAAAAGCGTGCACTAGATGATGGGTTACTAGAATAGAACTAACATCCACTTTCAAGTTGAGTCACATAATCATAATCAGCTATTGTCGTCCAACAAAAATTAGTGGGAAGATGCCGAGATAAATAATACGCGTACGTGTGACTATTCAAATTAAATGTCCTAAGCGTTTACCAAGTAATAATAATGAAATGGGCATAAAAATGTTAACAAAACATATGAATGAATATGTACGGTATCGTATCATCGAAACTCCAATAAATCCTACAAGTTTGAATTGCTTTTGTGTCCTTGCAATATCATTGTACTAACAGGGGATAAAGTGATTACTTCTAAAGCCGTAACATGCCACTGCAAAACCTACACAAGCCGTAAAACGCATCTAAAACATCTAATAATAAAGCTCTTTGTACTTTCCTTCCTAAGAATTTTATGCCGTCAGATCTCATTTTCTGCATCTCAAGTAATATGCAAAAACGATTGACCTAGTCAGTACCAAAACTGACAGTAAAAGAAAAACACTAAGCAGTTCACATTGGTCACTCGTTGCTCATTAGAAAAAAATTGGTTCAGTGACACGTTATGCAAATCTTTTTTTAAAAAAGAAGTTTGTGAATCCTACACCCAACTAATTTTTTTTCACCGAATCAGCAGATTTTCGATATCCTTGTGCAAAAATTACCCAGTTTCAAGTGAAAATTAAACCATAATAGCAAATCATATCTATCACCTTTATCCTTGCATTTTGCGGATGCAAGTAAGCGAGAATTATATCTTAACCACACGACAACACGAAAAATGAAAACTGCTTGCGTCCAAAATTCTACTTACAACGGCAACGGATTCAATGATGTGAATGCGAATTAGAATGACGCAGGCCCAGCCGACATTAACCAAAATATTTAATTTTTTTATTAATGATTATATATTATCAATAATTACCCATCTTAAGTCTTTGGAATTTCACTTTCTTAAATCTTAACAGGGTAATACTTGATTTTAATGAGTCATTTATTAGTCATTTTCGTACGTAAGATGTTTTTCTTTTTTGTGAAACCTCAAAGAAATGGTTATCAACAAGTGGATTGGATTGCGCGTTTCACTGAATTCTCAAGATATAATCCGTAGCAAGCAAGTGGTAATAAAAACAAAAACAATGCTAGCAAATCGAACCCACGAGCGTCCCTAATTTAATTTAAAAGACAACAAATAATATGAATTGAAGGATGATATGTTATGGTACACAATATAATCAGAATGTCAACTAGCGTCATCATGGTTTGTGTGGCTAACCCACATATTAGTCTGGCCAGTCAAAGGTGTGTAAGGGGTCAATATAAAAAGCTGTTCGCACGCATGTACAGTTTGCATTCTTGTGATGAACGAACGCGATCTGTTAATTGACCACAATAAGTGATAATTGAAATTACCAAGTTTTCCGTCATTCTATTACATCCACCTTACCACTTTATTCAAAAAGAATGAGTGTATTGCAAAGATTACTTTTGCGTGGGAAGTCTTTCACTTCCATGTTCGTTTTAATATTTGTGTCCCTGCATTTACTGGGAAATGCGTTCGCAGCACCAAAAGCGAGGAAGCTAAGCTTGAGAGTAGTGAATGAAGAGCTCACAAATTGTATCGAACCGCTTAGTGTTGTGCAAATTACCTGTCAAGTCATCGGTGTGAATTCAGGTGGACAGTGCATAGAGAAAAATGTGATTTCAGTGCCCAATGTGGATGAAAATCGACAAGGAGAAATTAACTGTACTTCAAGAAGGCCATTGGATATCTCATTCGTTGGATTTCAAGTAAGAATGGACAGATAAATTAAATTTGATTTGTATACGTATGTACCGGATTTTAGCATAATGCTGTTAAAAATGTAATTTCTGACACACAGCTTAATGACTTTGTGAAGACCAATTATGTGTCGAAACGCTGAAAACGTGTTCAATGAAGCAACATATGTATTCTCCGTTAGCTTCTCGTTGGCTCAGTTGAGAGCATCCAGAGAAGTCGTTGTCCGCTCTCATGTCAATCCCGATCATTTCACATCATTCTTTGTTTTTAGACCTGGTATACATACGTCTTCTTTCAGATAAAAAAAATCGCTTATTTTTGTGCATATAAAACCAAAATTGATTTAATATTTAACCAGGAAAAGAAATATTCTCTCCTAACCTGAGAAAGCAAGAATCCACTAACAAATCTGTCCATTCCGTAAACGAAAGTATTCCTATTCATTTTCTGGAAAGGAGTTTGGTGCTGCCATGCGTATCAAATTACCCCAACATTACTCCAGTACTTATTCCTGAGAAACAAACGAGAAACAATATAACTTTCGAAAGAACAAAAGGTTTCATAATTGAGACTGAGGAAAACCAGGAGTTCCAAGATCCTTCAGGGAAGTACGCTTGTGAAGCGTCTTTGGGGGACAAAAAAGAAAAAGTAGTTTTCGCAGTAAACTCAAAAATAAGTACGTCGTTTTGACTTTTTGGAGTGCCATGTAGCCATAAATTCTTGTACCATGTTATTATATTTGTAATCGGAACTTTTTGATTGGGTATTTCCCCCCGTAGACGCAATATTTGAACCGAAGGAAAGCAAAGTCGTAATTTTTGGGAATACTGAGTTAAAGATTTCTTGTAAATTCGGGGAAAGGGTGATCCTGCAAGGAAAATTTCAAAATAAAGAGGTTTCCGGTAAACCAATCGTTTCAGATACATCTGTACTCCAGTATGAGTCAGTATTTGTGCAAAAGTATGTGAAGGTTGGAGATACGGGGTCTATTGAATGTAGATCGCTTCAGAATGATGAGCTTCTGAAAAAGTGGGACATTGAAGTTTTAGGTAAGTTGCAAATTTTACTTTTACTACCATTGCCTATCTTTTGAGAATCATAAGAAACTTTATTTTTTGCTTAGACATTAGAAACAATGCTGTCCTTTCTATTAAATAAAGTCCCAAGTTCTGAAGAGGAAATTATCTGCGACTCTAAAACAATACCAGCTAAGGATATTTCACTGCAAGCTGTCTTCTGTCAGGGCGAAAGTGAATGCAACCTAAATGAATTTTGTTTTAATGAAAAGGTATTCTTCTGAACGTTAATTAAACCGCATTGACTAAAGTTAGCTAGTTTAAAAACAGCTTGAAGATTATATGATTTAAAAAATGACAGGTGAGTCATGGTCACACTTGTAAGAACATTGCGAAGGGTCAGCCATGTCAAATGCAAAATGGCAAGTCAACCGGAGGTTCCATATGTCTCACGATGCCCCAAAATGATGCACATTCTTTGCAAGGGATAATTCGTTGCAAAGCTGGAAATCATACCTATCAAACGAAATATTTCAGAGGATTTGACAAAAAATTATGTATGTATGATGTATTTAAAATTAGTACATCCAAAACTTTGGCCAAACTTTATTTTTTGGCGATAAAATGATAACAATTGGATGAAATCTTCTTTCGCAGATCTTGATTGGCAGGAAGCCCCTCTTTCAGCACTAATTGACATCATGGTCCCAACTAATGTGACCATGTATCCTCATAATTCTTATCCGTTTGGTTGCAAAGCAGTAAGTTTTATATCAAATGGGAAACTGCAATGGGTAATAAGAGGAAAGGATGGCTCTGAAATTTTGCTCCATAAAAGTAATTCATTGCCATACAATTTAATGCAATCCTAAAACTATTTCATTTTAATAATTTAAAATGAATTTCTGCTACGCAGACCGTATACAAGATCTGTACAAGGTTTATGCTACAGACCTAGACTACTACTTGTATACTGTAAGAGAAAGCAACATCCGGTTGATCTACCCAAACGATTATGATGTTATCTGTATGGTGCCTAAATGGAATGAGACAGGTTGGATACGCCATCACAAGCGAATCAACGTGGCAGGTTGAATATATTTTAGAGTTTATTTAATGATGACTGAAATCGGCCTTTTATAAAACATTTATCAACAAATTTTAAAATGTCCAGATAAAAAAGCCCCAGTTGCTGAAATCGTTTCGGGTGCTGCAGTTGTAATAATCATATTGATAGGAATGGTGATATTTGTAATGTGGCGATTGAAGAAGGCAAAGGTATGTATTGTAACCTCTGAAAATTAGGTTTTGATTTTAGTGCTTAAAATGCTAAAATAACACCTTTTCAAAATTAAGGAAGCTATCAGGAATTTGACAGAGAAGGAAGTTCTAGAATTTCACGAAGGAAATCCCGAAGCATTAAAAAATGCATCGGACAAAGACGCCCATGAAGTCGTTGATTCCCTTCCTTACGATAAGAAATTTGAAATTCCACGAGAAAAATTACTTATTGGTGCGCTCAAACGCAATTCAGTTTTGAAACTTATTAAATGAGAATATTTATTATCAAAATTGGAAGGAAATTATGCAAAAATTCAAAAACATTTGCATTTTGCAGATAGTGAAATTGTGCTGGGGAAAGGTGCTTTCGGTACGGTTCTCAAAGGCCGCGTTGATGGTATATCCGAAACTGTGGCCGTGAAAACTGTAAATAATGATTGCGAAATTAGTCGGTTCAAAGGATTTTTAAGCGAATTGAAGATCATGATTTACATTGGAAAGCATCCATTCATTGTATCTCTCATTGGAGCCTCAACCGAGAAGATTAAAGAAAGTAAGGTGAATAAAACTTAAAACCTACGAATACCTACAATCTCTTAATTCATTTTACTTAAACGTTTTCGCAACACTTATTTTCAGAAACACTCTACATTATTGTCGAGTTTTGTGCAAATGGCAGTTTGGAAAGTTATCTAAGAAAGAATAAAGGTTGCTTCTTTGACCAAATTGTGGATAATGAAATACGACTGGGAGCAAAAGCGCCGTAAGATAAAATTAAACGACAAATGTGCACGCTACTTTCACTCTGAAGTCTGAAAGTCAACCTACAAATCAGTTTTAACTGTATGTAGATATGAAAATGCTCCCGAGTCAACCTCATCAGAAGGTTTGATGACAACTGTTGATTTGTTGCGGTGGTCCTATCAAATTGCTACAGGGATGGAATACCTCTCGTTGAAGAAGGTATGCAAAGTGATGTTTGGAAAGGCAATTCGATGAAGACAAAGGGATATAAATTAAATACTATTTTTTGTAGGTCGTGCATGCAGATCTGGCTGCCAGAAACGTACTGATAGACTGTCGTGGAAATGCCAAGATTACTGATTTCGGACTCTCACGTCAACTGTTTGACTATACTCAATATGTCAAGAAGCAACAAGAGCCGCTGCCTTGGCGCTGGATGGCAATCGAGTCGTTACAACAGTTGCGATTCTCGTCACAGTCTGACGTATGGGCGTATGGTAGG
>JAHZMX010001135.1:0-10419 GCA_027743895.1 Seira musarum | reverse complement strand
CAATATGACCGATAAGACTGATAGTGATTGTTAAGCTTGCTCGATTGGATTTATTGAAACTGTTATTAAACATAATGCTCGATACGAAAACCCTACTGTTATCCCTAACACATACTGTGATATGAGGGAAAGTAGACCTCATTACTTCGGTGTAGGTCTTAACTCTGTATAACTCGTTATTATGCTATGGTGCAATTGCTACAAAGAACTTTCTTTTTTTAGAAACCGTCATAGGCAACTTCAATAAGTTGGATGCTGCGTCTACTAATGCCGATTATCCATACAACTATAGGAGTGTCATGCATTACACCAGTAAATCGGTGTTTGCTGTTGACTACAAAAAGCCTATAATACTGGCAAAGGTACAGCCCACTTAATACATATTGCCTTATTTAGTTTTACATGTTACGTATACATATCTCACTTGAGTGCCACTGTATCGTAATTGATAGCTTCAAATAACTATCATTATTGTTGCGCACATTTTGTTGTACAGTTTACATTCTGTGTCCAGTTTTATACATAGAAAGCGAGGAAAAAGCCCTTGCAAAGATATACCCGATCACCAAATCCGGGCAATATGAAAACTCCGCAACATCAAGAGCAGGAAAACCAATGCCCGTTATTAACAAATCATGACAATCAATAGTTTAGCCATTATCAATCCAGCACATTCTTGAAAAAGCAGGTAAATGGTGAATTTAGATTGCGTAAACAGAACAGGTTGGATTTGAACTAACAACATTTGTGTGATGTCACTGGTAGGTAACCTTTTAGATTGCATTTTATGCTAATTAAAGATTAGTGAGACAAGGGTGAAGACCAAAGTTAAGTTCAAATCAATTTTAATTTCATGCACATCATGATTTATCGCAATTAAAAAATAAACTGGTACAAGTTTGGTGGCTTATTTTGAATATCAAAGCTTTCCAGGGAACTCCTTAAATATTATCCCATCAATTGCATATAAACTATATACAATCTAGGCCAGTTACTTGCACTGATTTCGAATTCGCCTTTGAGTAAGTCCATTTGGGTTTGATCACCACGTGTCAACGATGTCTCGGGTTTTCAAATTTTTTGATCCAATGCAAATTGGCAGTACGTGTATGGCTCAAAACCGCTTGCAATTTTTTTCCAAAATGTTTCTCGGAGATATGACCAAATTACATGCAAAACTTGGGACAGTCATATCTTAGAAATTTATCGTGATTTTTTTTGGACTATTGGATTCTCCGTCCGATTTTCTAGATGTCTTCTTCTCGGTTTGGCAAAATAAAATTTTATGAAGAAGATATTTGAAAAGCAAAATTGACTATTTTCAAAGTCAAAATTGACCATCATGTGTTTTCGATCAATTGAAGCCCAAAGCAGTTCAGAATGCAAGATATTCACATAAAACGCATAAAATCAGTGTCACTGTGACTAAAAACAAAACCAATGTTCAAAATAATCGAGCTATCACGAAAACCTTGTAAGTTGCTTGTACGTTAATTTCAACGAATAATTGCAATTTGCCGATAAGTTTAAGCGCCTTTAAATAAATATCTGTCATTATAAACTCCTTCATGCTTCAATTGATCGAAAACACATGATGGTCAATTTTGATCTTTGAAAATAGTCAATTTGCTTTTCAAATATCTTCTTCATAAAATTTTATTTTGCCAAACCGAGAAGAAGACATCTAGAAAATCGGACGGAGAATCCAATAAAATAAGAATCACGATAATTGGACCATAAATTTCTAAGATATGACTGTCTCAAGTTTTGCATGTAATTTGGTCATATCTCCTGAGAATATTTTGGAAAAAAAATTTGCAAGCGGTTTTGAGCCATACACGTACTGTCAATTTGCATTTGATCAAAAAATTTGAAATCCCGAGATATCGTTGACACGTTGTGATCAAACCCAAATGGACTTACTCCTTTAGTTTTTTTGTTAAAATTGTTTAGTAATTTTTCATTTTAGCTTTTCGTTGGTTTTCAACGCATTACATTAGCGTGGAGTTTGGGTTAGGAGCGCACTATCACATAAACCCGGCAGCTTCAAGAGCTTATTTAAAAACATGCTGACGTCGGCCTACCTACCTTCCATTTTCTGTAAGACATTATTCATATTGTCATTATATTCATTATGCTAGTGAATTTCTATGGTGATGTGAATATCTGTCCTAAAGCCATATCAAAATTAAAAACCCTCAAACATTTTAACGAAATACTAAAGGCAGATTCGTAATGAGTGTATAAAACTGGTTTAGACTAAATATATTCTATATGGGATTGAGGAGGTACAGTCCCTAGCTAATGTTAAAAACTGCCAACGAAGCATAAGAAGAATTTTGATGTTTTAAGACAAATTGGTGATTAGATTCAAATCATCGCTTTATTATTGTGATGACGGCGCTGTCACAACTCATGGCAATGACTCATCAGTAATTACGAAGTCATAGTTATCTAATGATCTGCTAAAAATACGGACTTCATTGAACCCAAGGTCCTTGCTAAGCGTGTAAGTGTTCTTCCACTAAACTATCGAGCCGACTGTAACAGATCATCAGAATTAACTATTTGATGTGTGATGAGATACCTACTCACACATCACTACAATAACTGGTGAAATAAAGTTCAATAAATAGACAAGCGGCGATTCTTGTCGGACCTAAAAACTTACGACTTATTACTTAAGAATATGTAAGCTTGGTTAGTCATGACGTAAAACCCATGGAAAAGTTGAGTTTTAAGGGAACCCCCCGAACTGTACCCCTTCAGTCGCATATAAATATATTTAATCTAAACCAAATTCTTGCGCTGGTTAAAATTCAGCTTTTTTTAACATTCCTAACCTAAGAGCGGATTCCTCGTGGCTTACAATTAGACATCACAAACTACTCGATAGATCGGATACACTCACTTTGTCAATTTATCAGAACTAGTATGAAAATTCGAGCATTTATCCTTAATGAGTAGTTGTACATGCCCGTTTAAATATAATGAATTTTCACTTATACAAATTTGACTTATCAACATTTATTACTATATCTATATTTACCTGTATTGTTGTAATACCATTGTAATCCATATTATGCGCGGGCTGTGGCCCTCATATCATAATAAACTCACTTACTTACTTACTTACAATTAGACATTTCTCCAGGCACCGTTTTCTCAGTTTTTGAAAAACTTTAAATTTAACCATTTTATAACGAAATCAATACTTCAATCAAAACTTAGTTTTTTTTTAAATTTTTTCAGAAAGGATTGTGTTTACGCTAAACTGCTATGAGATTTATTGCGTTTACATAGAGTAATATTAGTATAATGCGTTGGTGAAACAACTAAAGAAATAGGGCATGTCTAGCCAAAATTATAGCTTAAAAACCATTTCACTTTTAACGACATCTGGTGGCGCTATGAAGCATCCTAATTTTTTTTGCTTGCGACATTTCCAGGCAATCAGGTGCATAGAATTTTTTGCCCACATCATTTTTTCCGTGTATAAAAAACAAGTTGAGTAGCCGTATTTATTTAAGAGATTCTTCCTCTGCAGTTAGTTACGATTTAGATGTTCTCGTAATTTAGCTTCAGTTCGATTTCCTTTAGAATATCGTCCCATTACATCAACAAGAAAACATTTTGTTAAATTGATAATAATAATAACTATCAACGATTATTTAGCTATGCATTGTTGCATTTTTTGGCTAGCTCTATATGGTTTGAGTGGATTAAATATGTGGGATTTAGCATCTTTTTCTGAACAAGAATATGTTTTTAAATCACTGCAAAAATGTCAGGGTGAATTTTAATTTTAATATTTGTATGCGAAATTATAACCCACAATGCAGAGGGTTATACGGCTACGAACCCAGATCAACACCAACTCATAAAGTCGACAAGTACACTTATTATTTCGTTCCGGCCATCGGATACGACGAACCTTCTCCCACTGTCTGTCATGTATTAGAATGTAGCACCTAGCATAATTTTAAGAGTTGATGTCGATCCTTATCCAAACAACTTTATGATTCGATACTAAAACAAAAATTAAAAATCACCCAGATATTTTTGCAGTGATTTGGAAACGGATTCTTGTTCAGAAAAAAATGCTGATCTCGACAGTATGTGTGGCATATGCGACTAAGGGGGGCACTTGGGGGGGTTCCCTTGTTAGACCCGTTCTATATCTGACCCGCGCCCTATTTCAGAAAAACGTTCATTCAGACCTTTTTCAGGCTAGAGTAGACTTTTAAAAAATGGATCGTGTATTTGCTGATTAAAGTTATTTACGTACATTACATACACAATTCGTACGCCTGCGTGCATCTGATTTCGGCAATATGTTAGGCATACATGACTAATGGGACACTTTCAGGTGTTTTCTCGTAGAAAGTCATCTTTCATCAGATTTGTAAATAATCATTAACTAGTTCTTTTAGCCCGTCTCATAAATGAGACGGAAGTAGGTTCTTTTCACGCGATTCTTTCTCCCACCCAACTGTAAGATATTTGACTTTAATTTTTAAAAAAGAAAAAACACGAAGAGGTTGGATTCCATACTGCGCCCGAACGCTGAGGAAGATTCAAGTATAATTGCACATCAACGTGCTGTTGTTTGTTATCGTCAACAAATAACGAATCGTAGATATTCAAAGTGTATGCACTGCGCTGACAGTGGGATAGGTAGTGAAGCCTGCATACTAACTACTAACATTGCATTAGAAAAAAAGCTTTCGCCATCCTTGAAAGTAGTCCTGCACTACTTATATGGTGAGATTGAGGAAGCCTGCTAGGAGCATGTAAAGGGAAAAAGTGAACAAAGGCAGTTGGTTTGCCATCTACCAAACTAAGGTTGAAGCTTGTGTCAAAAGTGTGGCAAATAAATTATTTGAAATTATGTTACCCAAACGAGCAAGCAAAACAAACGGACAAAGTAGTCGAACGAAAAGCAAAGCAGTTCTCTTCGCCATCTACAAAATGAGAAGTAAACCATCTGGACACTGAAGTTGGGTTTTTCGGCAAGCTTAGATTAAATTTGCATAACCCGTTTTTAATAATCTTTGATTACTAAACTAATATGCAGATTGGTTTTTAATTAATAAAAGTTTTGACTTGACATATTTAGGATGGTAGACCAATTGGACCAACTATTGATATGGTTAAAACCACTGTATGGATCGGGAAGAAACGACTTTCGCACTCCTTATATCTTGCACTAAAAACGAATGATATTGAAATGGTAAGGAAATATTACTGTTCTTAAAAATTTGGATGTTAAATTCAAAAAAATTCGTACGAATTTTTTATTAGGGAACCGATTTTGGTGCCTACCCCCCTAATCTCATATACCGGACATACTGCCAAAATCAACTTTTTTGCTGGTTACTAATCCGTCGTCGAAATACTGGAGATATTTCACAATAATTATAAATATTAATTTTTGTGTGTTAAAATGCCCATTCACAATGCATTGGTCGCAATGCAGATTAACACCAAGTTCCAAAATCCGTTGCGTGAAGTATTTTACTTTCTGATCGTTGACCGCTTCTGACCTTTCACCTGCCCTCCCTGTAATAATGACATGTAAACAGGCATAATTTTCAAAAGTGATGTCGATGCTTGTCCAAATGGACGCAAATTTTTCCAGTAAATTTGAAATTAAAAGTAATTGAGAAATATCTCTAGTATTTCGACAACCGATTCGTAACCAGCAAAAAAGTTGATTTTGGCAGTATGTCCGGTATATGAGATTAAGGGGGCACCAAAATCGGTTCTCTTGTTAGTTGTATTACCTAATAAAGTTGTATATGATTGATCAAATAAAATAAAATGGAATTTTTCTGAAAAGTATCAGCGATCTTTAAGAACACAGAATCCATTTGGCCTTAGCGGAAAACCTTCCGTTGTATATTTGTTCGCACACCATTAAACCGTCATTATAAATTGACCTTATTTCAACGACGACATTTGTTACAAGTTGAGTTAACTAACCGTCAAAACACGTGCCCTATTTCATATTGGTGAGTTCCCACAAAATAAATGGAGTTAAAACACAGATTGTTCTTACAAGGGAAGGGTCCCCAAGTGCCCCCTATATCGCATATACCAGTCATACTGCCTTGATCAGCATTTTTTTCTGGTTACGAATCTGCTTTTTTCTCTGCAGAAACGTCAGAGTAATTTTTAATTTTAATTTTTGTATCCAAAATAGTGTACTTACAATGCATAGGAGTATACAACACCGAATGAATATCAAAGATAGATATTACCCGGGGTAAAATAGATTTTACCCCAAAAATGGGTAAAAACGGGTTAAAATGGGTAAAAACGGGTAAAATGGGTAAAAATGGGTAAAATGGGTAAAAACGGGCAAAATGGGTAAAATAGGTAAAAAATGAGTTTACCCATTTAAACCCGTTTTTAACCACTTAATTTTGAACGTTTAAACCCATTTTTACCCATTTAAACCAATTTTCACCCATTTTCACCCGTTTTTGCCATTTACTTATTTTCACCCATTTAACCCGTTTTTACGCATTAAAACACGTTTTTACCCATTTTTACCTTTTCAACTCATTTTTACCCAGTTCTTGTTTGTTTTCACCCACCCGTTTAAACCCGTTTTAATACGGAAAGATAGAAACCCATTTTTATCAGCTGGCCATCCCTGATGAATGTTAACACCACCGTGCGGAATCCGACGTGTCCGATCATTTCCCCTTTTGGTAGTGGGTTACAACAAACCTCCATCATATATTGTATGTCAGAAATTCATGATAGCATCAAACTTGAGTAAGGATGTTTACCCTCACCCAAATTATAGAAGAATTTGATAAAAAAATTAAATTTAAAATTACTCTGATGTTTCTGCAGAGAAAACAAAGCTTATTCGTAACCAGAATAAAATGCAGATCAAGACAGTATGACTGGTATATGCAATTATGGGGGGCACCTCGGGCGGTTCCCATGTTAAAGTTAGATGTTTGTAAGCATCTGTACACCAACCTAATTCAACAAGACTGCATTGAAAATCTTTTTGTAGTAATGGGGTTAAAAGGAGGATTTTGTCGCGAACTAACAGCTAGGCCATTTTGCAATAATTTTAGATTCATATATTTTACAAGATTCATGAAGCATCCAATCACTGCCAACACAGACGGGAAAGGTGTTTCTTTTATTAAATTAGTAAAGTTTATTCGATATACCATTTTTCATTCGACATAAGATCAAGTAAACGAACATTCCGTGACTCCAGTAACGAACGCTGAGAATAATTCTTTATTTGAATTAATGACCCAACAAAAACTTAAACTTGGAAAAGAGCAAAATGAATGTGCAGAAGGGTAAAAGATTTCAGCTTGTTTTCTTATTTCTACGCACCATAAAATGTAAGCTATGTTCAGGTTTATTATTCGCAACACCCTACAAAAGTGTATAGGTTTGATATGTTCTTGTAGAAATAACAAATGAGTGTGCTGATGGGTTGAATTATTTAGAACTTACTACAGTTAAAATATTTACTTTCATTAGTGCTAACTTTAATGAGTAATTGACGGAAGGTTTCAAAGTGAACGCTTCTCGAGATCTAAATTCCAAACCATTGGTTGAATCACAATTTAAACGATGACAATGTTAATGGTTGGATTCTTGATGAATGTAACAGTCACAAAGTGTGTTAGATATTTGCGATCTAAATGGTTTGGTTTATAAAAAAATGAATCTTTAAAAAAGATAAAACCTTGGGATCACACTCAAAAAGAATTGCGGAGTCAATAAATTAACCTTGGATGAAATTTGTGTTACTTTATGTCTATTCATCATTGATAATTTTTTAAAGTAAACATTGAGGATTCGCGTTGCACATCCTTTTACTCACGTTAGTTACAAGCAAAGCAGTGATTGGCTGCTGCAAAAACCAATTTAAAGATTTAGCTCAAGAACACTGAAGGGGAATAGTTTCTTACAACCCGAAGTGGGCGAAGTGCAAACCCGGAATTGACAAGTTGAATTTCGCAAAATATGCACCACTGGTAAACATGATCGTGTGCAAAATGAATAAGCTCACCCCTCTTTGACCGTTAATTTGGAAAGTTACTTCGAAACTGCATTTTTTGAATATCCGTTTGGGATGAATGTCTTTAAAAAAGTGTTACAAGCCATTAAATTATCATTCCCTACATACCCACATTGATTTTGCTCAAGATTTGAAGATTTCCATGCTGCATTTGCACTTTTTTCATTTTACCCCACATTTAAAAACGAGATAAGGGTCCCCCTTTGGTCACTTTAATTTTCCCATGTTAAACTCCATAAAAAAATTTTTAAATTTCTTTTTAAATGGTAATTTTCAAAACTAACGGTCAAATTCATAATTGGGGTGAGCTTATTCATTTTGCATACAATCATGTTTACCCGTGGTGCATTTGGCAAAATTCAGCTTGTCGATTCCGGTTTTGCACTTCGGGTTGCTCCATCGTTAGTTGGTTTCCCATCTTTACATCAAAGCCGTGTAATATGTTGCTTTATTCTATACCGCCTCTGCATTATAAAGTGCGTCTGGCCGTTTAAGTTGCTGTATACAGCTTGCGGAGTCGTTTATCACCTGTTTATATTTTAATCTGTCGATTACGATTGGGACGTGACATGCTTAAAATTATGCTGCGGTGGCAAAAACAGCTTACTAGGAACATCATTGAGCACTAAAGCGAGTTCTGATGTAAATAGTAGGCATAGTGTGGTCATTAGACCTAGCGAAGTTAGATGGTGACTGTGTGGTAGGTTTCAAGCCGACTTCTCGAGAACCGCTGTACTATCCCGGGTAGTACAACATCTGATATTTACCCTTTAGCATCGCTAATGACTACTAAATAGAAAACGCTGTGACGTTATTTGTGCTGAGGAGTTTGAGGTAGGTAGCGATAGAGTGAAGTAGAGAAAAGCCTTAACATCAATTAACATGGGCCCAGTACTTCGATTCTCGAGGAGTCGGTTCTAGCCTATCCCACACTAGGTCCGCAGTGGTTCTCAAATTCATGGACCGTCGTGATCTGCCCTACTGCTCTAGTAAAAGGTTTTACCCAATGGTCTCCCTGCCAACCAATTATCTCCACTCAATTATCCACCGTCCAATTAATCCCACAGGCCATATATTCCATCTCCAACTTTCCACCTCCCCATTATCCAACCCACCGCATAAAACTTCTAATGATTATCTAACATAAAGTTGTAATGACGATGGTGATGCGTTCTGAAGCGTTTTCGAAAGTTTTTAAAGGTCAAGTTGGATCGCCACTGACGAGTTACGGCCATCAGAACCGGGTCATGTAGTCAAAAGCCGTTAATAGCAAATTTGTGATAATTTGGGTGTAAAATGCCGTTAAAAATTGAAAACCGCCTGCTTCGAATGACCTTTGTACTGCCTGTTCGGTTTGAGATTTTAGCTCCGGGCTGTCACGTCCACATGGTTTCACATGAAAACAAGACTACGGGAAACGCATGTGTGCATATGCATAAGCAGGAGACTTTGAGCTGTTAAGCAGAGAGCTGGTGTTGATATGTGTTGACCATAAATCCTTAAATCCTTTATTTATGACGAATTTCGAACTAGGGAAATCTCAAAAATGCCTATTTATGAACGACATCGATTGAATAGGAAATCAACAAATCTCGATTTATGAAGTTTCTAAAATACGCGAGAATTGATAAACGAAGATTTATGAGTACTGAAAATGTACTGGATAGCAATGTAGACGTGTCAGTGAGGAAAATTAATACTTCGGAAACCGTTGACTTTCACAGATACGTATTAAGCATTAAGGGTAATTATTTTCACACTGTCGTTTAATTTCACTCACACACAGGTTGTGTATGTTGAGTGCTGTTGATTAGTAGCCACTTGAGGGATGAATTTCATATACGCCGGAATTGACTATGAGATATACTATTCAAATGATTGCCGAAGCCAAATGCAGAACTTCAAAATTCATACATTTCGAAAACCAGCATTATTCAATCCTATGATTCTATTACCTATGCTTTATTGCCAAAAGCATAGCTTATATATGTTGATTGTTTTACTTGTTTCGTCATAAACGCTCATTTTTTTCGAAGTAGCAGACATTTTAAACAGTCAAATCACAGGAAACAAAAACACTCAAACTTTCTATAAAAACGTGAATCCTCCTTCCTGATGTGCCTCGTTTTCTTTTTTCATAAATACTGTGCTGTAATCCGACACTTGATGTGAGCAACCCAAATGACTGAACACAAGGTATCATCATATTAATAAAATCTGCAGCAGAAAGCCATCGTGGAATGGGTATATCCATCCATGGACCCTTAAATAACATGCACTCATATTTCGTGCTTTTCTCTCTGCTTAGTCAGTGCATGCGTAGCAAATCAATGCGTTAAGTGCACTGAGCT
>JAHZMX010001134.1:0-53842 GCA_027743895.1 Seira musarum | reverse complement strand
ATTTATGGTTACTTCTTTATTTAAATTTTGAATCATCAGTAACAATACAGGATAACGGTTTTTCCGGCAACGCACCAATAAATATCGGACAAAGAACCTCTAGGTCATAACTGTTCATATGTCCTACAATCTGTAAAAAGCAACGTACAAATTTAAAAGAAGTGAAATGACGGTGCAAATTATTTTCAAAAGTAAAACCTTCAAAAAATATTCCATATCAATAAGTTTGCATCCACCAAGATTTGAAGGTGGAATTTGAATTTCAGGAATGCGGATATCATCTTCCCAACACTCTGTTTTCCCCAGTAGACCATCACCAATTGTAATTTTAACCAGTGTATTTATCGCTTCCTTATATTTTCCCATCGCAAAAAATGTCGTCCTCTGAGGGAATGAATGTTGTTTACTTTTTTTATCTAGTTTAATGAACTTGTAGAAAAGAAAGTAGTGCTGAACCTACCGCAACCAGCTCAGCAGAAATGGAAGGAATGTCCTTATTGCTTATTTTCACCTTGAAAGGAATATCATCCCCCGGGTAAAACCCTCTTGTTTCTAAAAATACCAAAATGACTACACGCGGTTTAAAACAGCAACATTGTGCGATTCCAAACATCGTTTCAGTCCCACTCCATAGGCCACGTTCGCTTGCCTCTGGAAAAGTGCTTAGATCCACTACAGTTGCTACTAGAATAACTACTTTTGCTTTGAAATCAACTTTCCACTTTCTAAAGTAGGTCGCTTCCAGAACATACTCAATTTTCCCATGTTGACTCACAAAACTACATGGTAGGAATTCCGGAATGTGAATGGAAAAAGTGTAGATTTTTTCCCCAGGAGGGATCTCCACTTCTGTCAAATCATTTCCAGAAAGAAGCTGGGATACTCGATACACGGATTTGGAATCTTTAAAATGTATCCACTTATTGTCTGTATGGCTAGCCCGGCGAATTGGTTGTCTGATACTGAAACTTGACAACGTATCTGGAACGGTTTCACTCCAGGCGACGGTGGCATCTCCGTATAAATTAAGTATTACCCCTGAAAATATATTCCCTCATCGTTAATTATTAAGGAATCGGATAAAATCGAATTACATAGCTTGCACGTACTCTGAAATCACCTTTTGATATGATTTTTTCTTCAGTCTTGACCGAAACCTTGCCGGTAATCGTGTCTCCTGTATAGTATACCGATCGTTTATTGTCCAAGATAATTTCTATTCCTCCTTCCGTAGACATGATTGGAAATGGAAGTCGTGATTGTGAAAATGCAACATGACTGACCAGATCTATTTGTCCTTACTTTGTACTATCATTCGTTCAAGTCATTATGGCTTCGTACCTGTTATTCATTGCTACTCTAACTTTTGAAGAGGAATATGAAAGTTTGGAAAGTAATATGCTTATAATTATAGCTGTTTTTCTTCAATATATTATGGCAACGACAAATAACGGTATTTTGAAATCAAATATTAAATGCGGAAGAATTTTACGGTTATTCACAGTATTTCAAACACAACTTTAATTACGCTTCTTCTAATGTTTAACACAATGAATGAACTTTGAAGGGCTATCACAATACAATCGGTAAGCAAAACTAAAATTTAAAATTACATAGTTAACCTTTCAACTGGTTTGAATATAGCGACATTTATAGACCCAGTCCCAAGAGAGGATAAGGACGATGACTGGTTAATTGAGTATCAAAAATTGCATGTTAATTTGTCCTTTATGTACTAATAATGCTGCTTTTCGAATAGAGCATAAAATAATTGAGCATGATTACCTGCCTAAAACATTTCAAATTAGAGGGACAGATTCCCAGATATTTGCATGACTCAAAGGATTGTTTTTCTTCATTTCAGGATTCTTGAATCTGATAGTCGAGTTCATAGAAAATTATAACAGAATTTTTCAACATTTTTCCGAATCGCATTCATACCCTTGGGCTTTACTACTCGCCAATAGGTTGAAGCCTAAACACTTGCCTCTGGTCCGAAACATCGTTAAGTTCTTCGCTACTGAGATTGGTATTATTGTCATTGTTATCTGCCCCATTACTTAAAGACGCGAGAACAGGAGATAAGTCTCCCATTTTATCGGTGCTGAATTCCTCTATAAAATTTTTAATTAACCAAACCGTTGTGAGTAAATAGATAAAGCAGACAGCATACGCGAAAACAACGAGAATTGACTCCGGAGGTTCAATGATTTAGCTGCAGTGCTAGAAGAAACACGAACACTAAATTTCCCACGCTGCAGCCTCTCAGAATTGTACAGCTCGGCTAGATATAGAAAAGTCATTGTAAAAGTGTTGAAAAATGTCTTCTTTCTACCATTAATATGATAATCTTGAAGGTAATTAAACTTTGAGTGTGTACCTTTGTTGCCCCAATTTTCAGTAAAATTGATAAAGGAATCCAATAGAACAAGCCGCCTACGAATCGAATAGCGCAATTAAAAAAAAATATTGACAAAAATTTCAATACACATTTTTTTTACTCACTGAAGTATTTTGAAATGATTTCCAAAAAATGGTGACCACGTTCAGAATGCATGAAAACCTTTTCATTATTTTCTTCTTTCAACGACTCCACAATGTAAACGGCGAATAAGGGAAAGGACATCCCAACAAGGGCCTGATGCAATGTAAGAGACTATTGTGATTTTTCCGGTACAAAAATTTCAAAGTCATATTAAATATATACTTACAATGTTGATCCATGCAATAGCTACCAATTCCTCTTGCCATTTTCGCATAATAGCCATATTGAATGTTTGATTACAATCACAAATGTTGACTATACTAACGGTGCTTATTAAAAAAATTAAATTATTTGCGTGACTGACTTGTTCGGTTACGTAATATTTGGCTTTATTTTAACTGGTCAAATTTTCAACAAGGTTCCAATAAACAACAAATGACGACTTTTATTGATGACAATAAATTAAATTATGCATTCACACTTTTTACGAAGCATCGTATGACACCAAAAGCATTAATGTGAGCATAAGTAGGTACTTACACTAAAAAAATTAATGAAAGAAAGAAAGAAAGATGTGAAGAAGAAATTGCTTATACCATCTGCATGAAGTGAACAAGCGTAGATACAAGAAAAATACATGAATGATTATGATGAGAATAATGGTACAAATATTATAATGACTAAATATATTTTTAGTTTGTGATAACAAGGGGCGTTTTAGTAACAAGGTTCCAATAAACAACAAATGACGACTTTTATTGATGACAATAAATTAAATTATGCATTCACACTTTTTACGAAGCATCGTATGACACCAAAAACATTAATGTAAGCATAAGTAGGTACTTACACTAAAAAATTAATGAAAGAAAGAAAGATGTGATGAAGAAATTGCTTATACCATCTGCATGAAGTGAACAAGCGTAGATACAAGAAAAATACATGAATGATTATGATGAGAATAATGGTACAAATATTATAATGACTAAATATATTTTTAGGTTGTGATAACAAGGGGCGTTTTAGATTGGTCTTTGGTAGCATCATCCTGAGACAAAGAAGTGGCATTATTAGCATCATCCTCATCTCGATCTCGATCCTCCTCATTAGCAGCTGCAGTTGTTGCAGTAGCAAGTCCTTCAGTCATGGCAAAAGAAGAGTCATTCAAACAAAGTTTCAATGCTTCGTCATAGCAAGGCAAGTCATCTTTACAAAGGACAGCATAAGATGGAGGAGGAGATACTTGACGTCTGTTCCTGGATCTTGATCTCGGTCTTCTTTGTGCAGACCTAGACCGACCAGAAGAGATATCATGAGTTTCCTGTGTTTCTTCATCAGCTGCAATTTCAGTCACATTATTCTCCACGTCTGAAGAAGTTGCCTTCAGTTTTTTCATAAACTTCCCAATGACGTAGAAGCCAAAGCCCTTGATAAGGAAATGAAGAATTGTGAGGAAAGTCAAATGTTTCGGTGGTCGAAAGGCGAAGTCATAATGATGAACAGAGCCCGAAGTTGATGTCGTTTGGTAAGAGGGTCCAGAGTCAGTCGCTGATTGTGAAGAGATTACGGTAGTGGGAAGGATGGCGCGGTATGCAAAGTAAATGGTAGTCACAATTATGAAGACCTGCATCATCGCTTCACTCAACAACCATGAATGACAAAGACTGTAGCTTTTCTAAAAAACAAAAAATGAATGAAACTTTTAAAATTCAAATCCCACCAGCCATGCTTTGATCATAAATAATATGCAAAAAATTTCTTTAGTGTCAAGTACTTTTCCAACTGCCCAAATTAGAAGCAAAGCGAGTGCAATGGATTGCAAGGCCCACACTGTAAATCAAAACAAAGGAAATGTCAAAGTAAAAACACCTTCATACACTCCCAAAGACGTTTTTCTCAAACGAATATTAGATAGACTCTTACCAGAAAAGAAGAACGCAATGGCCTTGAAATTCTGATACGGGAAGACATTTTCCGGGGTCAAATTGTACGAGGAAACGTGTGTCCATCCAGCGCCGTAGAGCATTGTCGATATCAACAGGATCTGTAGGAACTTTCATTGAAATTCATCATTGTCACTAATTATTCCAGGTATAAAAAAGCTTCCTTAAATTGGATTAATTGAGTTCAATAAACTTACTGTGATGACACAATTCCAAACGGAGTAGCTACTCGCTTCAATTTCGACATTATTGACTGTTGTGATGTTGGAAGTTGACTCTCTAGCCATTTTTTTAAATTTGTAGGTAACCTTCGACTTTATAAAACTCGCAAAAAACGAATTGAAAATTAAAAACGAACAAGAAATTAATTTAAACGTAAAGACACACTGATGAACACACTCAAACCAGGGCCATAAAAAGTTTCTCAATTTACGACGCATAATAACGAGGTCACAAAGTTTCTCCAACTTTTTAATGGCTTTCTTTGCATAATTGACTATTGTTCTCTTCTCATATTCGGCGAAAAGTAAACTTTGTAATTGTAAAAAAAAATTATCCTTGCTAATGCGAAATTGCTTCGGTGACAAAAATCAAATTCGAAGAACAAAAATCACAAGGATAATTAGTTACTGCTGGCGCAATCGCTTTTCTTGTTCAACCGAGTCTGAATTTCAAAATACATGATGATATAATTCGCTGTTGATGATGATAAAGCAGTCACAGCCACTGGTTCTGGAATTCCCTTCTTTTTTTTGGCAAAGAATAGATACACCATTTAGTAATGTCAAGTCCACTTCCCCAAACATAACAAATTAGAATTGCGGTTCGTTGCCTTCATGTTACTCACATGCATTATATCGCACTGAATTACCTACTAAAAGGGAAGTGGTAAACCAAAAATTAAAAAAAAAATTCTAATGAGCGGATCGACACTGTTATTTGCTTAATTTTGATAAGAAACACTTGCATCAGTACACATGAACCAAGTCTAAGCTTATGGATGTACACATCTTAAGTACGTTATCAATGTACCAGCTTTTACTGGTTTAAGATTTGCAAATAAAAATTCGTGTTTGATTTTTCGAAATTAGAGGATCAAATTCAGACAATTTATTAGTAACACAAGAACCTGACCTTGGCTCGAGCTCTCCAAGATCCTTTGTTTGTAATGCTACCCTTGCACATCAAGTGCGATTTTTTAAACTCTATGTTTGCTAACGTTAGATAATCTCATAAGACGTGCTAATGTGAAGAAGTGAGGAATGGATGTTTATAATTTTTGCTAGATGCATAAATACTAAAAGAAAAGCTTACTCATTCTATGTTTTTGCGTGCGTTTGTTTTTGTTATTCCTTAATTCCTTTGCAATTGCAATGAGAATGGTAAAGTGCACAATTTTCTCATGCAAACGATAAAGATAGCAGTAGCAGAGGTAATCTGTGCAATCACTGCAGTGACTCGTTTAAATTTATACATTCTCTGGGTAAAATCTCATCCCTCTGGCCGTGAAGGTTATCATATCATACTCGAAGTAACCGTTTTAGAGCCTAAAAGTGACGGGCTTCAGTAAGGCACAGTAATGACACAGTATTTATATCATTATTTTCTCTCAAACATCGACTGTGAAATACAGTTTATGTTTAGCAGAATATATTATGTAATTGGAAGATCATTTCCTCATGTTTCACTGTACCTGTACCCGCACGCGACGAGAAAGAATGTAAACCTTTTTCTACAATCAAAAAGCCTAAGGACATTTTTTTGCATTAAATAATTTCCTGTGGTCCTTAGGGATTTGTTGAAAAAAAAACTTGACTAGTGTACAGCATGAGGTAATTCTGAACACCTAATCCTAAAGAAGTTTGCCTGACTGTGAAGGATTTTTGCTCAGTTTAGATCAAATTCGACCGCATGAAATTATGGAGCTGTGGTTTTTTTTTACTGTATTCCTACCTCGTGTGTATTTTATCAGTTTCCTTTATAGTACATAATATATGAAGTGCGCAATTGCAATTGTGCGAATCTCCCACTTTGCTATTACTTCTTCTTTTTGCTACCAGTGTAGGAATCGCTTCACAGAAATCTGACTGAAACGAGTAATTGGTAGCGATTCACGAGTTCAATCCAATCCAAAGGAAATAGATAACCCGAAATTAATCTTGAATTTATTTCTCTCGGTCGAGAAGGGTGAAATTGATAAAATTCTTTTTGAATAAGAATAATTTCTCGTATATGAAAATGAGAAAATGTGTGGGAAAAAAACCTCTTTTATCTCTAACTGAACGGAATGTGTGCATGCAGGTATGTATGATATGCTTGATTCATGAAAATCTCCCGTGACCCCGTGCCCATGCGTGTTTTATTATTCGCTCTACTTCTAAAATTACCATAAGTAATCACTCCATTTATTTGAACAAATTATGTGAAATTACATTTGCATAATCTTAATCATGTCGTGCATTATATAACTTATACAAAACAATAATAATAATATAACCTCTCCGGGGGAAAATGATCCGTTACTATCCTGAATCCGGGTACTGAATGATAATCATTCATAGTCAGCCACTTAGTGACTGCCACAATGTCACCTTGCTCGATTTTTGTTTAAATGGATTTTAATTTAATTATACCTTAATTCATCCGGTGAATGGTGCTATAAATGCAATATTGACCAGATATGAGTTACTTGAGACATATAGCAAAACGGTGATCTTGTTTTTTTTTAGAAAAAACGAGGAATGTACTACTGGGGCATGAATAAATGTGTGCTATAAAAGAATTCAAGATGGTAATTACCTGATTACCTAATTATGAACCTCTTATTATCGAGTTATGTAGAGAATTACAAGTTGACAGACAGCACGAATTGCTTTAAATAGTCCAAGTGACAACTACTTATATGCCGTTACGGATGTACCAATTAGAGATGTATAACAAGCTTGCAGTATGTTCTGGACATTATAAGAACAAGTCACCAGCATGCACTTTAAGCATGCCAACATTTATGCCAATTAGCATTTTTTTAATGTAAAGAAAAAGTTGGTTCATGTCACAGTTTATGTCAAAAAAAGTTACATGATTCATTCTGAGAAATTTTTTTTCCAATGTGTTTCGGATGTAAATATGAGGTCAGCCAGCAGTAAGCATCACCATAAAAATCCTTTGTTATTTTTACACGCTAATTGCTTGTTAAAGGTTGTGTGTTACTCCATAAAATATATTTAAAGCTCTTATGATATCAATTTTATAGAAGATAAGCGGAAATCATCACTCAACATTTAGATATGAAAAGCTGCTAAATCCTGATTGGTGAAGTTGTGTCGAGATTCAACATGTCACTTTAAATTACTCTTTTAGTTCCGACAACGTCCTTAACTATCTGTAAGGCAAAGTGCTTTTGTTTATGGATCTTTAATATTTCAATCTGAAAGTTTTATTTATAGAGTTTATTTATGAGTTGTACTGATTGCGCTGTCTCCTATTTCCCTTTCCTCGGATGAAATTATGATTTTCAGTTCCTGTGTGTTGATTCAAATAAAGAAAGAGTTTATGTCGTAAGAAGCTATTTCATTGCAGATTATGCAACTTGACTGTAAGTACTAACAATTACGCAGTTCGCGTCACGTTAAACATCTAAAGTCTCCTCGTCTTTTAAATAGATTACATCATTTAGAAAAATCAACTGAATATTCAATAAATCTTGTTTGATTTGAGAGGATAAACTTTGTATTCTACTTCAACTTCCTGAATCCAAAATAGCAAAATAAAAAAGAAAATATTTCATAGTATGCTGGTTAACCCAGTTTTAGTTTTAACATAACGTAATGTGATGAATGGAGAAAGATTTTTTGCATATAATTTATTTTTATTCGTGTATGAGAAATTTAAGAAATCATAAATTTTTGCGTGATACTTTGAAATATAAAAATGTACAAAACCAAAAGGAATGACAGAGACAAATTATTAGATTTTTTAATAGCATATTCATTCATCAAATCCTCAGACGTCCATCCGAATCAGCTCAGCATGTGCTGCCTTGATTCATCTCCTTCTGAATGCGCAGAATTTTCTTGTAAGCATGGGTGAGCACCATGTTCGCTTCATTGTCATTCAGAGTCACCTTACACTCCTCACTCGGCACCAAGGACTCAGCTTCAGCTTTAAGATCACGTCTAAAGTCCTCAATGAGATTGCGGTACTGCTCAACAACTCGGGATTCTTTCATCAGACCATCCATGATCTTCTTCTTCTCACACAATTCCTTCTCGGCGCAAATCAATGTTTCCTCAGCGGTCACCAAGAGGGGATTACAGGAGGTGTACTTGCATGCCTTTCCGTTTTCAATGACCTCACGAAGTCGACGTAAAAGCTCCCATGCGCACTGCCCCTTTTCCATCGCAATCTTGACTAAGTCACATCGTCGTTTCAAGGCGTCATAAACATCGCACCACATGTCCTCAAAGCGGGGGGAGAGCAGAGTTTCCTCCTCAACAGCGCAGTAAGTCTTATTCATGAAGATCTTGATGGCGTCAATTGCTTCACAGTAAGCTTTTAGAGCAGCCTCAGTGAATTCGACTGCTTTACTCTTGGTGTCCTTCAAGGCGCGCTCGAGTTCTTGATTAGCCTTGGCGATCAATTCCTCCTCACGGTCGGTCTTTCGAAGACATTCACTCGTTTCGCACTTCTTCTCGATACAGTCCTCTTCACACATTACAGTTGTCAACAGGGATTTTCTGAAGGAGCCATCGGTATCGAAAATCAAGGTTCCTAAACCCACAAGTCCAGCAGCAACGGCTGTCCAGAAGTTGCGTCGTTTTCTTCCAGTCTCGGATGGGGCAAGATACGACAGGTATCGCTGACTCGGCATTTCAAAATTGGGAGCCTGAGTGTAAAAATTGAAATAAAATCTCCTTCCATATTACTAAATCAAAAAGACTATTTAATAATTAGTCACCTTCAAGAAAGGACCACGATCCGACACAATCCCAGATCCAGATTGAATTGATGCACTCATGACAGGCGACTTAGCTGCGCCGAGTATGCGGGAGCATGGACGTTCAATTTGACGCATGGGGACCTTGATGGCCCATGAACTCGCTACTGTTCGCAAACCGTTCATGGCTTATACTGGAATTTTCCTTTTGTTGAGATGTATTGTAAATAGAATGTTTTTAGAGCAATTAAATCTGCAGTCACAAGGCTAACAAAGAATGGGTTGGGTCCAGCTTGTCAGCTATTTAACAAAATCAAGCTTCATAAATCAAGCAGTCCTTTAAAAAATTCAGTTTTAATTTTTCATGGAAAATGGCTATTGTGTTGACATGTGAGGTAACTAGGATTCCCTCGGCAACGCGTGCCACGTATATCTATGGCGCAAATGTACAGGAGCACCATAGAGCAACATGACATTGTTTTTTCGTCGATAGAGTACGTTTTAGATTATTTACCGTTAGGTTAGCTATCAGTTAGGGTACTGCTCCTCTAGTTACTTTGCTAAGAATAGAGATAGAAGTAAGTAGGAAATAGGTTTTTAGGCGTTCTTTTATGTAGCCTAGTTCATTTTCAGTTATGGATGACGTACAAAACGAGCTGTGTCTGTACCCAAGTAGACCACCGCCACCAAGTGAAGAGTGCCTCCAAAAGAAAAGGCGAAAATGGAAACGAAGGTTCCTGAACCGTTATCGGAAGTTGAAAATGAAATTGGGAACTCTTTGGATCAGATCGCAGAGCGTGGTGAACAGAACAACCTTCCAACATCTCGTGAGTCTCCTCCTGATCAAATTCAAAAGGATGCCCAGAGAAAATGAAAATGTTGCTGGAGCATTTGATGAATTTTATGTAAACCCTAATACGGTACCTACAAGACCGACAAATGTAGAGGACGACCTGATTGAAGAAATGTCGGAGCCGGAACCGAGAAGAGTAAGAAATCGACTTAAATTGTCCAATAAAAACCGCAGCTTGTTGTCTGAGGCGGACGATGAAGAATCTGAACTTGAACCAGGCGAGATTGCAGAGCCGGAACACTTTCAGCACATCAGATTCAAAAGAGGTCGTGATTTTGGAAGGCGAAAGCACAGACTCCTTAGAGACGGTTCTAAACGCACAAGGAAACGGAGATCATCATTGACGCGCAGAAGTAGTTTAGAAAAATCCCCTGCCGGCGAATCTGTGAAGAGCTTTGCATCAGGAGATAGGCAGATTAAAGTTAAACGGGAACAGGGAAATTGTAAATCTGAAAAATCCACAGTTGAAGTCTCGTGTCAGACGGAAGCACGCGAAAGAATTCAAGCGTCATGTCAAACAGATGCGTGGAAGAGGAGCCATATCTCCTGTCAAACGCGCTATTATAAACGAAGTCAAATCTCATGTCAAACGGACACTTGTAAAAGAACTCGAGCCTCGTGCCAAACTGACGCTTGTAAAAGAACTCAAGCCTCGTGTCAAACTGAAGAACGTAAAGGAAATCACATTTCATGCCAGACAGATGCGCTTGAAGAAAATGAGCCTGACCCACAGAAGGAGGAAGAACACAAGGACGAAGAAGTACAACCACCACCTCCCTTACCCATTCAGACTAATATGCCTCCTACTCCCACAAAAGTTGTGGATTTCAAAAAAAGCTTTCTGGACCGCTTGATTTCCCTCGGAACTAGAAAACGAACAAAAATTCCTGATAACATACCAAAACTTGGGTTCCACATGGTACCGATTCCACCAGGAGAGGCAGCTGGTTGGCAACGAAAATCGAAAAGATATGAACCGAATAGTATTGTGAAAAATTTTTCCAACGAGGCTAACGAGTCGGAATATAATCAACCTCAGCTACAGGGTCCAGTTCCAGATTCTGGTTGGAATACCTCAGTTAACAACTTTGGGAATTCGGATGCTAGTCCGTACAGACCTATGGTTCAGAACTACACTTTATTTGAATCCGATCGAATTCCTAGACCTTTTTTATTACCACCCGCGCCACCACAGTCTCAACACCACCTCGACAACGTTAATTCACCGACGAATGCCATCACTCTACCTGCAAACATTAGAGATCTCAATCCGATTTCAGCTGCCGCCGCGTTGAGCTCCATTCGATCTAGAAATAAACTTGGAAGTCATGATGAAAGATACGGTTATACTAATCATGACATCAACTCCAGAGGAGGTGATGGGATCGGAATAGCAATAGTCGGAATGAGGGATGAAAATAACGACCGGCTTTACGTTCCAAAGACGCAGTTTACAGCAAAATTTTACAACCTTTTGCAAGCTTGAAAATTAAAAAAAAAATGATAAATGAAAAAAAAACCTAACCATAAAAGTAATCTTCTTTCTATCTATGCACCTAGGCCTTGGGGATTTCACAAAAATGAAAGCTTTCAATCCTTCCTTGCACATGCCATGACTCATTTTTTATCACAAAAAATGACTTCGTTGTTTGCATCAAGCTTGAGCTCGGTCTTCCTCATAAACCATAAAGAGAAATGGAAAGCGGGAATTAAAGCAATCGCTGTTTACTTTCTTTTAGTCGTCATTTGAAGGAGTGAGGGTCTTTTGTGGAACACTTTCAGTGACCGCTTCTAAATATTTTGATAAACTGTTTAATTTGAATAGTGATTAGCAAGCTACTTTCAATCAATGTGAAATATAAATTAAGTTTCGTTTTTTATTCCAAAACAAAGTTTGTGCGAAACATTATTTGCTTAGGCTTAGTAGTGCAACTTGTTTACTGATAACATACCTTCATTGCATTGGAACCTGAACCTGATTACCGCATGAGCTGACTGATTGTTGAAAGCTAACTAAAAAACGGACCATTATTGTGATAAACTACAACCTCAAGTTATACCAGGCTTTCAATATGCTTTCCCTCACGGCTTACGAAAATTCAGATTCCAGTAAATCTGGTTCTGCGTCGGAAGACAATGAATCCGGCGCTTCGTCATCAGACGACGAATCCTCAAAGTCTTCCCCCAAAAAGCCTGCTGTTAAAAAAGGCTCAGTTATTATAAATACCTCAATGGGTACCGAAAATGAAGAGGACCTTCCAGAACATTTAAAACCGATAGAAAGCAATCCAGAGACTTCGGTAGCTAGCCAGATGCAAGTCGTCGCTGCACCAGATGTTGTTGTTAATGTAAGCTTAATTGAAGTTACTTAATAAAGTAGATCCTCCTTTTAGCGAGAATCAAAGACGCAGTTACCCATTAATTCTGTATTTAATAAATTATACATCATGTTTATTATTAATTGCAGAGGACTCTTGATCCAAGAAGGCATATTGATCCAAAAACTAAAGAGCTCGCATATAATCCGAAGTACGAAGAACTCTTTGCTCCCGTCTTGGGTCCACAAAATCCTTTCAAAACAGCTCAACAGAAGGCTGTAAAAAATACGTTGTCCGGGTTTGTGGAGAAAGCGCATGTAAATGAATTTCAATTTGAAAATCAGAGAAGGACCTTCACAAGTTATGGTTATGCTGTGGATCCCTCCATTGATACTATTGCTACACCGACACCGAAAGTGATTGGGTCAGCTCCACAAGGCGATATTAAGACTGTTTTCGAGACCATCCCGAAACGACCGAAGGACAAGCGTAAACGAGAAAAAAATGACTGCCCAGAAGATATTGAAGGATTTTTAGGACCATGGGGAGCATATGTTGACGAACAGAAAGTTGCGAAACCAAATGAGGTATACATGTTTTGCTTTTTAGCATTAGCAGTAAAAAATGAAATCTAAGGTTTTTTACTAACTGCAACTTTATTTTGTATGAAATATAGATTTTTAACATGTCATTGTCAAAGTCGTTCTTCCTATATGGATGATTATTCATTTTTCTAAACCTGTGATGATCTTAATTTTCAGGATATGACCGATTTATTAAACTTTGGGATACAGAAAAGGGCGAATGCATATCTAGATTTACGAATCGCAAAGTTGCTTACTGCGTCAAATTTAATCCAGAAGAGGACAAACAACATTTGTTTGTTGCAGGAACCTCTGACAAGAAAATTGTTTGTGTAAGTCTTTGATTGAATTAAAATTTTGAATGTTTTAATTGTCGACAATAGAGCCAATATTAATTTAATCAATTATTACTTTTCCAGTGGGATACTCGGTCTGGAGAAGTTGTACAGGAATACGATAGGCATCTTGGAGCTGTTAACACAATTACATTCGTCGACGACAATCGGCGCTTTGTGTCCACATCAGATGACAAGTCCCTTCGTGTATGGGAATGGTACGTGTAAATTCTAGGAATTAATTTTATTCATGTCCTTTTTTTCTAAACCAGAAATAATTATGATTTATTCTCTGCTTTCTTAGGGACATCCCAGTTGACATGAAATACATCGCCGAGCCCAGTATGCACAGCATGCCCGCTGTCACATTATCTCCAAACCAAAAGTGGCTTGCATGTCAAAGTATGGACAACAAAATTATGATCTTCACTGCTATGAATCGGTTCAAATTGCACAGAAAGAAAACCTTCAAAGGACACATGGTGGCCGGATACGCTTGTCAACTCGACTTTTCACCAGACATGAGGTATACATACAATATTTGTGAATTTAAATTTTTTCCTTGTTGAAGTTAAATAACGGACACTCTCATAAATAAATATGCGTTCATTTTACAGTTATCTAATATCTGGAGACGCTGATGGAAAAATATTTGTCTGGGATTGGAAGACAACGAAAGTTTATAGCAAATGGAAGGCTCACGATAATACCTGCATCAGTGTTCTGTGGCATCCGCATGAAACTTCCAAAATTGTTTCTGCCGGTTGGGATGGATTAATTAAATTATGGGATTAAATTTGAATTGTCTTTGTTTGAACTTTCAACCAGATTCGTTTTATTTTTATTTAGTTAAACTTTTAAAGGTATTTATCAATAACTATTAGATCTATATAAATAAAAAAAGTTTTATGTAGCGGGAAAATTTTTCACCTGGGCTTGACTGATTCATTAGTGGCTCTGATAAATGATTTTAATGTTTGTATAAGTGCCTCTAAAGATTAAAAAACGATAATGGCTACATAATATTTTATACATATTGATGTCGGTTGATATGATGTCAAGTACCAAGTCAGCAGAGAAAAAAGTTATGGGGAAACGTGAGACATGCCTTTAAAATGCGCTAAGTTGGAGACAATCCACCAAAATACATCTGCATTTTTTTTCAAGTCATAAATATCAACAAACTTTACAAAAATTGGTCGAATAAAGTAATAAAAATCACAAGTTTTTAACGCTTAGTTTTGTTAGGTCGCTGCTATTATTCCTGTTTAAAACGTTATCCTGTTGCATAATTTGTTTTAATAATCAATTTCACGGTTAAAGTGTTCCACTTATGATTAGAATGGAAGTTTTAATAAGTCGGAGTTTTTAATGGCCAGTTGCCAGCCGAATAGCAGGGTTAGTTTAATTGTCGAATGGACAGCTCAAGAGTGAATAGTGAAATCTCTATACCCTCCGCCAAATACCATTGCTTTCATCCGTTCAAACTTACTTAATGTCTGCTATTTTATACGACGATTAAGAGAGAATCCGTCTGGAATTGTCGTTGAAACTGCAGCTACAGAAGAGGGTCCCAGATCTTGGTCCAGCCATTGAAAAAGCGAGTACAAAGACTGAAAAGGTATTGAAAACTGATCAAGTTGTCAAAAAAGACAGTATTACATTAATTAAAAGAGGAAGACACGTCAATTAAAAATTATGGCCACAGCAAGTTCAAGCGGAGGATCCGGTGCGGATGGACTCTTTAATGAATTTTATACCGAAGTAAGTAAACAGTGAAATGATTTAATAATGTGATTCCATTCAACTCTATTAATTTAATTGTTGTAAAACTAATCAGGTCAAACAAATCGAGAAAAGAGATGCCGTCCTTACTCCAAAGCAGCAAATTGAGAGATTGCTGCGACCAGGATCTACCTATTTTAACTTAAATCCTTTCGAAGTCCTTCAAGTGGAGCCTGACACACCTCTTGAAGCAATCAAAACCAAGTACAGAAGATTATCAATTTTGGTCCATCCGGACAAAAATCAAGATGACAAAGATCGTGCACAAACAGCCTTTGAAGGTTAACATCAGTAGCAATATCGTTATAATTATAATGCTATACTGTAAATAATCTAAAGTTATTGTGTGTGATTTTAAATTTCCGCAGCTGTCAGTCGAGCCTGGAAGACTTTGGAAGATGACGCAACCAGAGCGAAATGTCTTGACGTGGTCGAGGAAGCAAAAGCAAAAGTCGATGCCAATGTAATTTATACATATCATAATGCTTTATGTCATTGGGCTATTATGGATTATTATGGAGAAATTGATTGAACATGTCGTAATTTTTGTTTTCAGATTGCAGAAAAAAAGAAAAAGTTGAAACGAGACGGCAAGAAAGTCCCAATTGAGGAAGATGATCCAGAAAAGTATAAACATGCACTATACGTGATGACCATGAAGTTATTCGCTGATATGGAAAGGAAACGAAGGAATCAAGAAGATAGAGACATGGAAGACAGGAAACGAAAGAGAGAAGAAGAACTTGAAGCTGAAGAAAGGGCCAAATTAGAAAAGGAATGGCAGAAGAACTACGAAGTATGTCGTATTATTTTTTAATTTATTCCTCAATCACATTTAACATCTCTTTTAACGACCCTTGAATTAATTTAGGAATCCAGAGAGGATCGCGTAACAAGTTGGAAAAATTTCCAAACTGGTGGCAAAAAGAAAAGTTCTGGTGGGGAACCCAAGCCGAAAAAGATAAAGACGTTTCGACCTCCTAAACATAAAGCCGAAACAAGATAGACCAAACAATAGTTATCATTGTTCATTTTTCTATTTATCGACAACCCAACCTAATCTCTTTGTTGTTAGTGTGTGTACGCTTTAGGAAGTAAGTAAGAAGAAGATCTGAGAACAGCAAAAAGGGCCATCGGTTTGTGGGTGTAACTTTTCAATCATCTTTTCTTTCTTACAACACACAACAAATAGTCACCAGTCTGCATGTTTCTATATGTGGCTTTTTCTTACAAATCCTCGGAATTTACATTTAGGTAATTTAAACGTGTAAGCATATACTACGATCTATAGATTTTTTAAAGAACAATACAATACATACTAATTGTTACGTAAAGTAGGTGTAGAAAGTTAGTTAATAGTCATCGTTGATATTATTATAAATTAATAATTATTATCGTTTATTATAAAGTTTCGACAATGTGGGGCTGCTCATAATCAAAATATTGAAAACAACTCAATAAAAGTATTGTCTGTATTCATATGACACAAATATCTGCGTAATATTTTTAATTTATTCGCGATAATCGATCTTGACGGTAAAAGTGTTTCAATATTCAAGAATCAATGAATGCATTCGAACAAGAATTATATAATGCTTCAAGTTTTCATTGACTTCTTAAAAGGTTAAAAACCAATTCGTCCAGATAGAATACTCAGTTGATTTTAAAATGAAAATTGACATCGTGGAACAGAAGACTAAAGCCAAACTCGATTAAAGTAATAGTTCGATTGGGCCAACTAATGAAGCCAATTTTTTAAAAAAAATTAGTTTTATTTTATCCATTCTAACGTGCTTTTGTAAACAATCTTTGCAATCTCTCTTTATGCAATTTAGTTTTTCTCTTTTATCATAAAATTTTCAGTTTGCCCCAGAAGTAAAAATAGTTGTATTGAACACTCCTCCAGTACATGCAATGCAATGTGTTTACGTATTTCCTTTTCTATCTAAAAAATGCTAATAATTCACGATTAACGATTACATTTCTGTAGCACAATTACCTACAAACCTTGATAACAAAAATTATTCTGCCCGTATATCCTTGTCTTTCTGATTAAGAAAATTGAATAAAGAGAGAAAAAAAATCATGGTGCATTGCAGTAGCATTTACGCATTCCTGCTTACATCAATATTTTTTGCGACTGAAGACAATTTATGACCAGGCAAATTATTTTTGGCAGGAGGAGGCGATAGACGATGCTGCAAAGAAAAATTACTAAAAGCTAGGAAGCTGTAAGCTCCCCATCAAACTGAAACCTAACCCTACTTGTTGGATAAAAGCTTAACAATAAAAAATCAGATTTTGTAAAAATTCTCTTTTTTCATATTTATGACCCTGCACTCTGAATCTGTATTGAGTAAAGTGCAGCAATTCTAAGATGTTGTCGTTTTCATCTAATGTTTTATTACTGTTTGTCTACAAAACCTAATCTTTTTTTAGATTGTGAAAGACAAAGCATAAAACCACCATCAAAATAAGACATGAACAATCTTACATAAAACAGACTAAAAAGAATGAGCATGTTTTGCTTACTTGCAGGGTTGCACGCGCCCAAAATGTGAAGTCGTAAAGTAATTACTTCTAAAATTAAATTAAAGATGGAATGCTAATAGAGCACCCTTTTTCCTATCTCTAAATAAATGCGTTTATCGTGCAAAAAAATATTCGTGAAACAAGAGGAGAAGGAAATGAAGACGTAATTTGCTGAGTCGCCAACCGGCACCCGCCACCACTTACGTAAGCATTTAATTGTAATGTAATTATTATGGACTATACTTATACATCCATTGTCAGGTCAGCTTATGCAAACTGTCAAAAACACGTTTCTTTTTCAGTCATGAAATGAAAATGAGTGAGAGTAAAATATTATATCCAAAGAAATGACTTGCGCATAAAAACATGATACGAGATTAATCCAGTCATTTATAATAACTTTGACCTCAAACCCTCGAGATATGTTTTGACTTCTTAATTTTTTTTATCGAAGTAAACTACGCAAAGACACGAACATGCCATTTTGATGAATCAAATTTTTTTCAAATGGTAACACTGGATTCGTTGACTTCAATTCAAAATGCGCTGTGCTGATCGACACACTGACCTCTTGCATGGTGTTAATTACTTTCATTTCGTCATGTGAGCTCGACAGATAAAACACTGTTTTCTTCCTGTTGCTTACAATTGCAAAATAGTTCAGCAGGCAAACTGGAATAAGCAAAACATGTTTAAGAAAAAAATAGCAAAAAATGAGTGAAACGTGAAAATGAAATGTCAATTTTTTCTTCAAGAAATTTGGAATGGAACAGGGATGAGAATATGTTGAGAAGTAAGCATACATAATAATGGTAGTGACCTTAGATTTGCATGTTACCAGCCAAATTAAGTATAATTGAAACATGCTTTACGATGAAGAGGAATAAAAATTCACGATCTCACGACTTACGAGGTTACTTTAGGGAGGAGGAGAAGGGTGTGAGATTGATGCACGATCACTTGCTATCGTCGTCATCAGTTTGAAAAGAAGTGAAAGAGTCAGGTCTTGAGCGAAATACTTATACTTGCCTACTTGAAGACCTTGATCAAAACCGCCCGAAAAAAGATTTTCTGCTTCGTATCTAAAATATTATGTTACTTTTTGTATAATCACTCCAAAATCTAGTGAGACTTTTAACAAGAAAAAAAATCGTTTGGTAATATCATGGCCCATGGCATAAGTGCGGCTCATTCATGCGGGTAGAGAGTTTTCTTTAAGTCGTTATAGTGTCAGTCAGCTACAGAACCGCCTAAGGAAATTATAACAAAGGAGGAATGGAATATGTACGGAATGAATGGACTCCTCCTTATTGATACATAGCAAGTGGCAAACATATTAACTTGAAAAACTTCTTTGAAATCCTGCATTGCACCACAATAGAATGTAAATGTGATTATTTCTTGAAGAAAGAATTTGGAGAAGTGGAGTCCGTGTCAGTGTGTAACAGAATCATTCTCAATCCAGACACGAAGTCGAACTGAGCAACAGCAACATCTCAGCAGTGGAGAAAAAATTATTATTTTTTAGTTCACTGAAAAGTAGGCTTCGTCTGACTTTTTTAATGTATTCATGTCTCCTTTATTTCTCTGAGGCAGCTTTTAAAAAGAAAATTTTGCGAATCACATGAATTTACCCAGAAGCTACATTTCCAGACGTACACAGATTTTTGAGAAAATAGTGAAAGTGGCTCGTTCATCGAACTGTGTCAGGAATGGATATAATCGTAGTGGAAAGCCTCCGCCGAGATTCGGAGTGTGAAAAGGCCGACGAATGCATGATTCCAAGGAAAATCTTTCCTGAAGAGCATGAAGATGGTAATAAATTCTATCAGGTACACTCACAGACAATGACATTTCAACTTAATGATGTCATGAAAAAAGTATTGTTTTATTTGATGGCTATAATATTCTCTTAAAGACCATGGCGGCACTTGCTGTCTGTTACATCTGCCTATGCGGTGGAAACATATCTGGGTTCACCTCTTCAGCCATACCCTCCATGCGTCAAGTGTCTTATCGCATGGATAATATATGTTACGGAATTGATAACACCACCAGTGTCAATGTCACTGCCATCCAAAATGCTGAAGTCAGCAATTTAAGACGAAACGAAAGCGATGAATCTGAATGCATAGAAATTCTAGTTGAAAACATTGATAGTCTTCAAAATATAACCGATACGCAGGCTTCATGGATAGGTCAGTAAAATGTTTCTAAATCTAAGCCGAATTTTACATGTTTAGTAATGAATGACCGGGTTTTTAAATCTTTTTAGGTGGCTTAGCTCCTCTTGGAGCCTTCTTTGGAAGCCTTGCAGCTTCTATTTCCGTCAAGCTTTTAGGACCGAGAGGATCCATTTTGTTCCTTGGCGCTCCCGTGTTTCTAACATCTTGGATTTTAACTGCTTTGGCACCAAACATATTTGTCATTTACAGCGGCCGCTTTATTGGTAAACCAGAAATTACATTGTCCGTACCCCTATTCATAGTTAGCTTTTTATGAAAAAATGCTTATCGTTCATTATGCTCATGCAGGTGGAATCGCATTGGGCCTTACTATATCCTCAGCTCCATTGTACATTATCGACACGGCTTCATTAAGTTTGAGAGGACCCCTTGGAACCTTGACCCAGGTATTCACTATGATGAATTTAACGCTGAATGAAAATTAATTGCGCTGTATCTTCTTTCAGTTCCTTTTCACTCTTGGCGTATTGTCCAGTTTCGTTCTGGGAAGCTTTATGAACTGGCGTGAACTAGCTTGGGCAAGTGCTGTTCTAGTGCTTCCCAGCGTTTTGATGCTCTGCCTAATTCCAGAATCTCCTGTGTGGCTTCTTAAAAGAAATCGTACTCAAGAGGCGGAACAGTCATTCTACAAAATGCGTGGTAAATCCGCAGACTTCAAGTCCTTCTTGGAATGCCACCTGGAGTACTACACAGATGAAAATCAGAACACAGACGAGGAGAAAAGATCAGGGATCTCATTCTTATGGAAGCTCACCCGCGCCGAGAGAAAAAGCTGTGTTGTCGCCGTTGGCTTATGCATTTTTCAACAACTTAGTGGAATCAACGGGGTGAATTACTACACACTCACAATTTTCAAGGCAGCGTCAGAAGGTTCCGCAGCGTTTGTTTTGAATGGCCACATTTCGTCCATCATTGTTGCTTCAGTATTCTGCCTGGCCACTTTTCCAAGTTACATTTTAATTGAGAAATGTGGTCGAAAATTGCTCTTGATGAGCTCTATTTCGATCATGGTTTTGTCATCGGCTGGCCTCGGGACTTACTTTTACTTCAAAGAGAATGTTTCAAGAATTGCAGACTCAGGAGCATTTCGAATGATTCCTTTGGTGTGCCTCATCGTATTTGTATTGGCGTTTAGCAGCGGATTCGGACCGATTCTCTACATTCTGGTGGCAGAGATCATTTCAACAGAGATTCGAGCATTTTTTAGTCCCGTAGCCGTAGGAATTAATTGGCTTTCTGTGTTCGCCATCACCAAATCCTTTCCTGATCTCATTGCCATCACTGGAATACATGGAGTGTTCTGGTCTTACGCTCTCTTATCTGTTGTTGGACTGATATTTGTCGCTTTATGTGTTCCAGAGACGAAGGGGAAAACTGAGAAAGAAATTGAAAAATTCTTTTGGTAGACATTACAATTACGATAATGCTCATGCGCATTTTTTTTACTTACAGCTCAAAATGTAGACATATTGTATATTGATAACATTAACCCTTATCTCATTTTCTAATGAATTATTCAATTATTCTTGTACATAAAAGGGTAAACAAATATGAATGGATCCCACCAAATGTAATTTCTAAACGCCAGTAATTTGCGTATCACTACGATTAGGCTTAGGCTTAGTACCTGCTTCGCGCATTGTGCAAATGTAATAATATTTCTTTGTTAATTGTTTTTTTCAAGTACCTCTATGTTGATAAGATTAAGTTTGATGTTGATGCATTATTCAACAAAGTAAACAATAACATTTTAAACAAAACATTTTACCAACATTTACGATGTATCATGCGACCGCTATTTGAGGTGGTGTAACAAAACTGCGAACCGCTCAATTTTCAATGCAAACTAAATCAGTGTAAAATTTGCAAATTCCGAGAGCAATTTCATTTGTAAGTGACCCCAAACAATTCTTTAAGTTTAGCAAACATTTTGATTAATTCCCATGCAGTTTTTTTCCTACGCCAAATTGCATAGAATGGTGTTAATGAAATTTGCAAAACAAAACTAAAATGTCAGCTTTACACTAAAGTACGCCGTGACAAATGAACTTACTCGAACCGATATATTTCGGTTTCTTTACCCGCAAATATCTCCAGAGGTCAAGTTGCATGCAGTTTGGTTTCTTTTCCATATTTGGGAAACATGATGCTCACGTGAAAGCTGGACTTCTGAATGGACTGTTTATTAATAAAGATCATGACAAGTAAAACTACTAGAGCTATTGCGCCTTGTCCTCTCTAAACAAGTCCCATTGAAATAAATATGAGGAATTATTCAGGAGCCCGTGTGAGCTCTTCCTGTACTTTGTTCTGTTCGCAATTATTTTTAGCGACACAATTTGCCCGAAGGTGCTAATTAATTTAATGAAATGAAAATGACGGCGATATTTCTGTCGGAAGAAGTTTTTCAGCATCTTCGGGCAAACTAAAGCTTCTTGCAATTTTGAGCATGTTTAAGCAACAATCAACCCTGACCAGCCCAACCAAGTTTGATTCATCCACATGAAGCCTGAAGCAATTCTTTTGAATCAGGATGAGATGATTGGGAGATTGCAAGCAAGAAGTAACGTGACTGGACTAAAATAATTTTCATTGCCTGTGGCAATGCGGAATCAGTGGAGCTTATGATTGATTAAGTATCTACGTCATTTTATCGGATTTTTTTTTTTCAGAAATATGATTGCATTTTCTTTTCTTCTAAAAATTGCAACTTTAGGAACAAAGCTCATTATCATGAAGTTGAGTGTTTGCAGGTGTGTCGAGCGAGATACATAATAGTGGATTTAAATTCATTATAAAAACCACTCTAGGTTTCTAGTGAAAAGGTCATGCCAAACTGACCTGAGTTACGCTAACTCATTTTTATTCAGAATGGCTTTAGAATCGCATATTATTCAATCCTTATCTCTGTACTTATGAGTTTAATGAATTTATCATTAATTCACGTGTCTCTCCCGGGAACACTACAAAAACCTGTCACTCGACTCATCACATCTCTCCAAACACAATAACTTTTGATGTGGTACGATAAACTCTTCATATTTTGGATAAAAACGTGATGGGAATGAGAATAGGGAAAACGCATTTTTTCTCCTAATTGTTTTCTCACATTGCTGCACCAAAAAAAACATCATGAAAATTAGTGCCGTGGAGAGATGTCAAGTACAGACTTTCCGGAAAGTGGATTTCCAACAAAGTATTATACCATCGATTCGAGTAGTATTATGTCAAATACGACTCATGTAAATAATAATGCCTAAATAACACTGGGCTTTACTTAACTGACATTTCACTTCATGTACATTTATGATAGATAATCAACTTATGTTCTTCAACTTCGTTTCTGATGTTTAAAAATTTTCAAGGGTAACCTTGTCAAGGTATTCGGTTTTTGACAGCTCCCGTACGTACATTTTACACATTTTGCACTAAGGTCAATGTTGGTATTCTTCCTCTCACCGTGTAAAATCATATCATGTAATGTACCTAGAGATATACGCAAAATTTTCCACTTGATCAATAAAAATGTGTGATACGAAAATTCATAAGATTACATGCGACTATACTTCCACAGAAATGTTGATAACCTCCGAGAACGTGATGAAATAGTATCTTTTGATTTAGGTTTAATTTATTGCAGGAGTACCGAAGTGCCTGATTGCCTATGCTTAAATATACGAGTAGAATCATTTGTTCATGCGATTCATTTTTTCACCTGAAATGCTTATGATTTTTGTACTTTGTTCGGAAGTTGTTCCGCAATTGTCTTTTCCCAGAGCTATTGAAATGATGATAATTGACAATGTATGTGTGCGTTATCTTACAACGCTAAAGTAGATTCGCAGTAGTCCAATGTCCGATTTGCAAACAATTTAAGAATAACGTTATATGAACAAATGAATATCATTTCATTGTGTGAGTGAATATTGGATAGAAAGCACGAAAAATTGGTAATTGTAAGAGTGAAATCAAACCGGAATTCACCTCAAGGTTCTTTTTGGAGGACTTCATGACAAGATTAGATAACGACTCAACCGTATAAGGTAATAAGCCTGATATAATTATATAGGTAATAACAATATCGATTATCAATTCCAAACGACTAGAGAAAAAGGAACACAAAATGCTAGAAGCGCTTTCTTATGGTAATTAGTCCAGGCCATGTAGACGTTGATCGAAAAGACAAAATTACAAAATTTTATCCCTCAACTGTCTGAGAAAATTAGCTAAATTACTTTTTTACTGAAATGTTTATCAACCACTGGAGAAGTCAAATATATGTACATATTACATGCAACAGCAAAATACTTAAGTAGGCTAAGCACATACACGTGTGTGTTCTCAGCTAACAATAGTGTTAGCCATTTTATTAAGTATCTGTTTGTCGAAAAGTTATTGTCCTACTCGTAAAAAGAATTTCATTTTCATGCATTTTTACCACAAAAAAGTTGCATTTACAAGCGTCAACGTACTGCTCTGCTTTATAAGCTAAGGTGAAGCTACCTGATACAGTTTCTTGGTTTTGCATCTCACTGGAATGGATAAGGATAAGGATTGTGACGTGTCATAAGACATTTGGAGATAACAGCATTAATTAGACAGGTTCGCGAACCCAAAATTGATTACGGGTTTGAGGATCAATATTCGTGTACCCTACAATCTAAATTGCCTTTTTAATTCCCAAATTGCTGATTTTGTTTTAGTATCTGTAACTGAACCTCAGCAAAATGCTGGAAGGCTCGATTAAAGCTCTTCGGTGCTTACCTATATTTATTCATCTCGTTAAATTCGCCAGGGTGTCTTAAAAATCCAACAACTAGAAATATAACTTATGTAACAAGAATATTTTTGTGAAAGTGTGAAGGTACATTTCATCAGCCGTGTGCAATTTATTTGAACTATATTTGTCTGTGAAGTTTGCATGATGTATGATGCAAATACTTTACTCATGTACATATTCATCGGCACGGATTGAGCGCATGACTTCGTTATTCAATCCTATTTTTGTAGCCGGACAAAGAAATAGAAATGCAATCATTGATTTTTTTGCATTATTAATTTCCTAACAAAATTCATCTCATGATGATCAATCGACTTTTAAAGTTCTTGAAAGCTTGAGAATACCATTGCTAATAACTTCGATACAGCAAAGGAGTCTTCGTTGTCAAGCAATTTGTGAGGCGAGACGTTCTGACTCTGACTGACAGACTCGCACTCTCCGGTTTGATATCAGTGACTGAAGTTGGAAAATATCTAATCAGTCATGCATGTTTTTGCATAGTTTTAATGGTACACACGCCTCCATCCTTATCTGTTGTCAAGCATGGATCTTGGTTCTGTCTTGTTCTTGTTTATCAAGAAAGATTATGTATCTAGAAGCAAAGCATCTTTTAATCTCATTTGAGGCGGAGGAGGAGGAGGGCATTGTGTTTTGATCTTTACCGAAGATGAATCATTAAAATACCCGTGGAATACCTATGAGCACATGATATGCTCCAAGCAAGTCTGTTCAGCGTTAACTAAGATGATTTTTTTAGAGAGATCTTCTTGCATAAGTACTGCAATAAACATAACATATTAGATAATACTTATATCCTCATATTCGCGACTAGGGACAACTCCTCTGAAAGGGTGATCAAGATCATATGAATACCTAATCAACAGATAAAAAAAACCATGCGTTCTACCAACTATTAACTATTTGGGAGCAAATAAAGGATTAGATAAGTGCTTCCACTCCACAGATGCATGAAATTCGAAAATGTCTGGAGTTATGCAAATAGCTCCTTTCAAAACATCCTTCATCCTTTTGCAAAACAGATTTTGAAAAACTTTCTCTCTACCAAAATATCAGTTCAATTAAAATTTTTTGCACGATAGAAAGTTCATTTCTATTAGAATCAGCAATCATTGACCACAAGGAAGGATGCATAATCGGCTTAAATTTTATTTAATCTTAGACAAATGTGAATTCTATTCTACCATTGCATTTTTTATTACATATTTAATTTGCAGGGTAATAGATTTTTTAGTCTGGTTGGTTGTCAAAACGGATGACTCATTTCATCATCGGCAAGAATTTTAGATACCGCATCCTTTCTAATTATAACGAAAGTGTCATTACAGCACTTCCTGTTCATAACTTAAATTTTTTGTTCCTTCCATCTGAAGCGCATACCTTAAAGAATAATTTTAAACAAATACAAGTTTAATAAATAAATGTGTACATTCATGGGCGTTTTTCATAACATGAAACATCATCATTTCATAACATGAATACTTCCCCCAAGGTCACTATTTAATTAAAAAGAAGTTATGATCTAGCATCTAAATTACTAATTAACATTAAGTATCCATCTTCACAATTAATAAGTTTAAAATTAAAACATTTACGGCCATAGAACATTCTGATGTCGGCTTTTCTTTCCGAGCTATTTACTGCGATTTAATAATCTTTCCACAATAGATTGATTTTATTGATCAACAGAATCCTATCTAGAGATTAAAGATGGTTTAATTTTTGAGTTTAGTGAAGCCACATGTGGGTAAGTACGAATTAGGTATCGTTAATTCCAAAATCTTTATGGTGAAAACCGGTATCGTATTAACAAACAGCTCAATGTCACGGGCAAGCCAAGCCAACTGAAATCCTTTGACACGAGATGAAACCGACTTGAGGAGAGTTCAGATCAGAGAGTTTTGTACATTACTACGGCTTTCTTTTTTTAAGTTAGCGCACACATTACATAATGCAAAGCAGGATATGATATTAGCTAACCTTAACATTAGCTAATGTAATGCCAATGCCACGTATTGTTCTTTCCTCCTTTCTGTGCATGATCTTGAGCTTGAAACTTATGCCTACTTTAGAATCGGAAGGAAATAAATAGTTTGGGTTGTTCCATGCTCATCAGATCAGTCAGTCTGAGACTTGCCTAACGTGAAGTAGAAGAAGCTCATGCTGGTCAGGGCTTTTACTTTACCGTTCCTAGAGACTGATCGATCGATAAAAGAGCATTTTCTTTTACCCTCTCGTTACACCAGAGAGATTCAACCCCCTTTTTATCTTTTTTTTTGCAGTTGCTATCCAAATCCAACTGACTAAACTATAAGTAGTCTCTAATTAAATTCTACGAACAGAATAATTTGAACGAGGGATACCAAACCAGAATTACACCTTTTCATCAAGCTATACAACGTCAAAAAATTTTCTAATTGACCAGTCTTGAGACTTTGGCTGACAGGAAAAATACCAAAAATCTTCTAGAAATCATTTCTTCTCAACAAAACTAAAACCGAACAAAGAAAGGAAAACCTGGTTGGTTTGGAGTACCTTTACCTGAATCAATTCTGGCCAAAATCAAAGAAGAAGGAAAGAAGCTGAATATCAAATGAAGCGATCTCAGAATTCATCATCATCATCGTTTTTCTGTATAACTGCTTAGCGTCTGAACAATACCCAACGAACAAGTCATCAACATTCATTCAACATCATCACATCATTGCCTTCCTATTTAAATGGCTACTACTGTTCTCCCATTAAACCATTTTAATAACTGAAAAGCGATTAGGCAGCTTTTTATAGCCTCTTGCCAAAACCAAAATCATTTTCTGATCGAGCTGTAGACGCGTACGACATCTTGAAGGACGGACGACGTAGAAGAATACTTTCTAGAATTTGCTACAAACCCTTCGGCCTTCGACACACTTTTTGTTCCCCCATTATTTTAATTTGTACGGAATATAACCGCATTCAAAATGACTTTTGCTGATTCAGTAAAAATGAGTCGAAATTCGACCAAATTTTACCAGGTAAAATATTATTACTATAAAATGCATTAACCAATATTTCTAGGAATTGAGAAATAATAAACATTTTCTTTTATATTTTTAACAGCTTTTCTCAGTGCTCTCAGTCAGCTATCTGTGTATATCATGTGGCAACTTTCTTGGCTACACTTCAACAGCTTTGCCCTCCATGGATGAGGATTCAGATACTTTTGATCGTTTGTCGAAACATGACAAATCATGGATTGGTGGCCTTGGACCATTAGGAGCTCTTTTTGGCTCAGTTTTCTCCCTGGTTCCACTACGATTTTACGGACCCCGGAGGACGATTGCGTTATTCGGTTGTACAGCCCATTTGCTCTCCTGGGGCATGATAGGATTTGCTGAGGATTTGTTGATGATTTTCGTTGGTCGCTTTCTCGGTAGGTTATACTATTATGCAATTTAAATTGCACGAGCAAAGAAAATGTAATGTAAACAGAAGATGACATATTATGACATATCATAAATGATTATTGTTTCTTGTTTGATTTTACAGGAGGATTCGGAACTGGTATTATAATCCCTTGCAGCTCACTCTTTGTAGTAGACGTTGCATCTGTCGAGCTCAGAGGAAAACTAGGCATAATGCCACAGGTAAAAAATACATACATTTTTTTATCCAACACGAATTCAATCCAGGATTCCAGCACGTGCTTCTGCTTTCTTTATGCTAGGCAGGAAAGAAACAGACATTTTTAAGCTTCTTAGATTTCCGTAAAGCAAGAGATTGTTTTATATTGAATGAGTCATCCATCTAAAGCGTTGCTAATTTCTAATATTAGTACATTTGCTTTAACCCAATTCGATTCCTAGAATTCTTGTCATTTTCTTCGAAGGAAATGAGCACTTAGACAAAACTTTCATGTTTTATGGATTAAGAAATAAATAGGTAGGGAGATTTATTACAGCAACATGTTTTGACAGACAGTGGATTAAATTTTAGCATAAAATATGCATGCAATGAGGCTGATGCAATATGTCTGAATATGATTATGGAGGAAGAGTGCAATATAGTACTTGTCATAGACATTGACATTGAAATTGACAGAATCAATTAGATGAGTTTTATTTTTGCTTACTTACATGCAATTTTACTTCCATTCCAATTTAGACAGATTTTTTACGACTGAATCAAGATTATGTAATGAGCTGCATACATTTATTTGCAAAAGAAATTTGCGATCAGGGCAAAAGGTTGACTTGATAAAAGATAAGTAGTAATGGATTTACTAAGGAGCTTCCTGCTTTATGCAATCATAATCATTCATGCGGGACTAATTTTTAAAAACAAAATTATCAATGGGAAACGTTTTTTTTGTTATACTTCCAGTTTCTGATGTTGCTCGGCATCCTGATCTCTTTCGTTCTTGGTAGCTTCCTCAATTGGAGACTTCTTGCATTGGCCAGTGGCACTTTGGCTCTTCCCAGTATCTTCCTTCTACTTGTTGCTCCAGACACACCCTCCTGGCTTGTTTCAAAGGACAGAAGCGATAATGCGTATGAAGTTTTGGAGAGACTATTGGGATCTCAAACTGCTTCTGCTCGACTTCGCGAATTAAAGGATACGTGGGATATGAACCAGCTCCAAAAAGAATCTAAAATTGGAGGAGGTCGTAAGCAGCGCCTTGACACATCAATGATTAAAGCATCTGCCGTTGCTCTTGGAATTTTGTCATTCCAACAACTTACTGGTGAGTATTTTAACGGATTTTTTTAGAAAGTTAGGGGATGTCTAGTGGCATTGATAATTAAAACAAATATTCTTTTTTTCTTCAGGAATCAATGGAGTTACATTTTATGCTCTGTCCATTTTCAAGCAATCATCGGGTGACTCCCTGAATCCTCACATTCCGTCCATTATTCTTGCTTCCACCCAAATCTTTGCATCTTTCACTTCTACGCTAATTGTGGAGCGAGCTGGAAGAAGGATGCTTCTTCTCCTTTCCACCTCTCTAATCTGCTTTGCTGGATCTGTTCTTGGATTCTACTTTTACTTTGGAACAGGCATCTCATATCTCACGTGGGTTCCTCTCGCTGCTCTTATCATTTACGTTTTTGGGTTTGCCATCGGACTTGGTCCGATTACTTGGTTGATTGTCTCTGAAATTCTGCCAGCGGAAATTCGTCACATCATGAACCCCTTAGGAATCGCATACAGCTGGTTCTGCGTTTTCCTCGTCACGAAATCCTTCCCAATTCTTCGCCACGAAATCGACATTTACGGAATATTCTGGCTTTTTGCTGGAGTCGCATTCATTGGAATGCTTTTCGTAGCTTTATTTGTTCCCGAAACAAAGGGAAAGTCCATTAAAGAAATTAGAGAATATTTTAGAAATAATCCAAGTAGAAAGGTTTCCATTTACTCTAGTGTCTCTGAAACGTCTGGTACAGATATAGAATCGGGGGCGAGTTTGGCCGAACCAGAAGTTGAGGAGGATGCGACGAAATGCTTAACAGAGTCTGTTTAAATTATATATTTAGTCCGTTTGAAAGCGTTCGAATTCGCAAGCTTCTCATTTTTTTAATTCCCAATCCCACCCGTGTGCCGTACAAGCCTTTTTGATCGCAGATTAGGTTTGCTTTTTTCTTACTCATGAAATAAGTTATGTAAATGTTTCTGGTCGTGCTGTGTCATTTTTTTTTGTTATTTAATCTTAATTATGTAATCATAAGTAAATGTATATAATGGAACTGGTCTGAAAGTTGGATAATGTATTCTCTGTATATACTTATATAGCTGATGGTGAATTTGCATGAGCTTTACAAGAGTCAGTTTGTCTTGTGATACTATTTATACCCCACATTGAACACGTAATCATGATTATGAAAAAAATAAATTATGACTTTTTAACCATTTAACGAATTATTGTACTTTATTTAGCATAATCCTTTTTAATTGAGTGCTCTAAAGATAGGATTTTGTTTGGACTCTTTAAGTTCCTTCCTTCTTGAGCCAAGCCATTTAAGCCCATCAATCACAAGCCTGTTCTGGACTTCATTATCGAAAGTATGGGAAAGCTCTTCGTTATTATTCTCATAGGCAATATCATTATGCCCCATATTGATGTAGAGCATGTTGTAGTTTTTGTTGGTCCAAACAACGGGATAGTAACCGTCATACCAAATCTCCCATGGATTTGGTCCAGTTCCAAGTGGGAAACTATCGGGATGAATGGAGAGAAGAATTTGGATGTTTGAATTTTGGGTAAGATCCCGTTGCCATTTGTACCATTCATTAGGCTGAGTAGTAAACTTATTAGGGAGACGGGAGAGTGCGGGGTGATTTGGCACTTCATTCTGAGAAAAATACATGTTATAAATAACTTTTACTGGAGGAATCTAAATTGAGGAATGTAATACAATAAGTTTAATGGACTAACGGCAAGGACAGCAGACGTTGGTCTCCATGTATTTCCCTCGAAATTTCCACTTCCTAGGAAGGTATTGTGATACCAGGACCACTCCCCAGCGTTGGACGTAAACGCGGACACATGATACCCGATGAAACCTCCTCCACTTTCAATGTAACGTTGGAATGCTTGTCGTTGACTGGCAACCTGGGGCAAGTCATCGAGAAACATGATCACGTCATAGTCCCTCAAGTAATTGTCATTGATCTTGCTCCAATCAGTGGTGGATTCATAAGTGAATCCATTTTGAGATGCGATGGAAGGGAAAAATCTGTTACAGTCCCCGACAAAGCTTATGTGACCTAAATCCCAGGTTCCGTGGTAAAATGCGAGGACTTTGAAGGCGTCAGCAGCGTACTAAAATGTGTTTGAAGATATGAGTAATGTTTTTAAAGTTTTAAATTTTTCAAAAATCTCTTTGCTGTTTATTAGTAATACCTGCTGGCCTAGGAAGCCTAAAACCAGTAGAAATACGACAGATTTCATGATACGATTGATTTTCCCAGAATTAAAAATGGAACTGAAGTTCGTTTTGAATTGATGGCTCTATATTTAAATATCATCCGATATGTTATTTAATCCTTTTTTGTTCTTATCTAGGATAATGATGTCGTAGGTTATTGTTTTAGTGATTGATATGACATTATCATGAGGGTTTTGTGTATCACAGATTCAAAAAGAAAGTCAAGAGGTATTTAAGAACCCATGAAATGTTCCGATTGTTTTATTTATACTACTATATTATCCAATTAACATAGTTAATCCCTAAGTGAATTATTAAGTCACTCCTTCTTGGTTAATTATACCTTCAACAGAACATATTATGTAACATGATTGATGTTGATCAATGACGTAATCAGATAATCAATGTGTCGATTAAAATCTGTGATCTTTATTAATCAGATTAATTTACCTTATAATTAACAGTAGATTCAAGTAATATGAAGATGAAACAGTATGACGAAATAGAAAAAGGTTGTTATATAACGGAAAATTCGGCAATTGTTAATTTTATACTTGCTACTCTACAATCTTATCTAAACTTTCCACTTCCATTTCATTTAACGATGAAAGTTCCGCAAGTGAATCCGCTCTAAATGAGCCCCGTCTCTTAAAATATGTCTGGAAATATAAGCATAAGTAAGAGGATTATTTCTACATGCTGATTATGATAATCAGGATTTTTTTAGGTTTACATCTACCTCTCCAGCAATTTTCCTCAAAAGCGCTCCGCTATTCTTTCCCGTGTGATGAACCATCGCTGATAAAATTCCGTGTGGATTTTGGAGAAGTTCATGGGGATGGTCGTACTCCTTCAAATAACCGTTATCTAATACAAGTAGCCTATCGCAGTCAATTACGCTGTGTAGTCTGTGAGCAATTGTGATTATCGAGCAATTGGCAAACTTTGATCTTATTGTTAGCTGAATAAGATGATCTGTTTGAGGATCACAATTAGCTGTGGCTTCATCCATCTGCCGGATGACAAATTAAGATTAGTTTCTAGCTGATTTTACCCATTTACCCCTCCAAAATTGGCAATGCTTTTTTCAGACTAGTTAAATATGTATTAGATAATTTTTGTAATGAACTTACCACAATTATCTTATTCTTCCTTAGAATCGCCCTAAAAAATAAAAATCAATAAAAAAGCATGTATCCAGTTTGAAAAAGTCCTTGAAATTGTAGTACGTACCTTGCAAGGCAAACTAATTGTCGTTGTCCTAATGAAAAATTACTTCCCCCGTCGGCTACCAAATAATCCAAAGCAGGAACGGCATCCTTTAGCTCAACCTCTTCAATCGCTCTCCATACGTCCTCATCGGGGTATTCATTGAATGGATCGAGATTGTACCTCATTGTTCCAGAGAAGAGGACTGGGTCCTGTGGAATAATACTGATAGCCTTGCGCAAATCATGAAGTCCTATATCCTTGATGTTTATGTCATCGACAAATATATCCCCACGTGGTTCGGTCAATCGGAATAAAGCTTGGATGATGGAGGACTTTCCAGCTCCCTGTGAGATATTATCATGCGTATTTTCATTGCAAATATACGCATGTCGATTTGCTTAAATGATGAACTAAAACATAATCAAACTTACCGTTCGACCAACCACACCGATCTTTTCTTGTGCTTTTATATCAAACGACAAGTCTTTCAAAACATCCTTTTCTTCATATGCGAGGTAAACGTTGGAAAAACGGATTGTTCCAGAGTTTGGCCAGTCTTTAGGAGGTTTCTTATCTTCAAAAAGTACACCGAAATTATTTAGAATGTAATGTCTCAATATACCCCAAAAGCACAAAGAGTGGTGACGTTATTTAGTTTATACCCGGAGTTGATTCTAATGGCGCTTCAGGTTTTAATTTGGCATATTCCAGATTTCTTTCCACCGAGGTCATCAAATTTTCCACCTACACAAGAAATTTAGTAAGACGACACTTCATATTCCTGAATGCCTGGCCTGAATCAGTTGCAATCTGACTTGCCTCTGCACTTTGACGCATGCCAAACTGCAGCCATCCGGTTATGGACATGGCTGAAGTGATGGCTAACCCAAGATTTCCACTGTCACTGGCTAAAATTTAAAAATACAATGTCTTTTGTCATTATCTAAATTGGATTGCATCATGCGATTTGCAGTAGATTGAATACGTACATGTCTGAATTAGGAGGAAGCTGAAAGTGACGATGGTCATGAAAATAACTCCAATCACCTCTACCCAAACTCCGAAACATCGAGCGGTTGAGAAAAACAAGAACCACGAAGCTGTGTGGACATCCTGTAATAGGAAAAGTAATTAGAATTTTGGAATAAAGTATTGAAAGCTTTAAAAGTAAAAGGTGTAAGTTTATTGAATTTATTGTGCGCTAACCTGTATCTTATCAAATTGTGTAATCAAAATCGGTTCTGCCTTGGCTGAACGAATAGTCGTTAAACCTTGGAATGTAGCTGAAGTGTGAGTAAACATTGGACTTTTTGCTAAAAACAAAATTGATGTTCCATCAAATACAGTTGAGTGAATGAATAATTAAAAGTGTATTCATTCTCAACTTACTTATCCCCTCAATTCGTTTAACGTCCCTGGCAGTTGCCACATAATACCGCTGAATTATTACAAGTAGTATAACTACAACCACAGTAGGAATTACGGAGTAATAATTAGACAAGATGATAAGAACAAAGACTCCAGCAACATTTGAGAAAATCAAAACCATATCGAAAAATGTCGGCGGAAGCATTTCATCCATCGAACCCAAATCTTTTGTGAATCTGTTCATTACTCTTCCTGAAAAATAAGATACAAATGATTTAAGTATGCTCTTTCCACCGGCATGTTTTCCATTAAAGTACCTGACGGGTTATCGTCGAAAAATTTTGCAGGAGCTCTGACCAAAGAAGAAAACATTCTGTCGTGCATATTCACGCTGATTTTTGTACAGTAAGTGAAAAAGCCTACGGCTCTCATGAGATTGGAAAAGATGACGACTGCTACCAAACCAGTAAATATCCAGATGTAAGTGTCCCTCCCAAGGTAGTTTTCATCGTCTCCTTGTTGATGCTTTGCCTCGGCAGTTGTCCTTTAATTTAAAAAAAACGATCTTTGCTTTAGTCAACTTTAAATGACTTTCACTTACTCTTTTGTAACTTTTGCTTACCAATACGAAAGCCAATAGTCGGACGCACTTAGGGCAATCTGACAAATTAGGAAGAATGTTGTAACCGTTACAAAAAGCACTGGGGATTGTGCAGTTTTCAAGTAATCCCAATATATTGTAGAATTCAAAGCTCCAGCGGCCTTCTTTTCAGAACGAGTATTCTTGCTTTCCTCTAATCTATCGTAATCAATGTCAGGACCGTCGAGTGTTGGAACCTGAATACTTTCCTGTTTCTTTAGGGTCGAGGGGTCAGCTCTAACGCTCGATTGTCTGGATAGAGACGCCTCTTCTTCATCACCAGTCATGAGACTCACAAAGTCGACGCCTGCTTCTACTAGCTCTTCATAGGTTCCCTGTGCAGCTACACTTCCCTATAGCAAAAAACAAAATTGAATTAAAGTTGGCAGCATCGATCTTTTAAATTCTCAATTTGATGTGGTTCCGTACGTTTTGAAGAACGACAACGTGATCGGCGTGAGGGAGATATTGGAGTTGATGAGTAACCAAAATCCGGAGTTTTCCCTTCAAATGTTGTCGTATACATTTTTCAAAGAGGTGTCTAGACACACGAGTATCCACCGCAGAAAGAGGATCTGACAATACAAGAATCAAATAAGACGAAGCTTAAGGAATTACTTTCAGTAATTTTGAGGTTTCACTAACCATCCATCAAATAAATGTCACTTTCTTGATACAGACATCTCGCTAAATTCACTCGAGCCTTTTGCCCTAAAATAAAAAATAATACTTTAATTAAGCCCTTCACTTTTAACAGAGCCACGAGTTATTTTTGTATTAACCTCCACTCAAAGAGACTCCTCTTTCTCCAACGATTGTTTGATCCCCGAATTCAAATTGTTTAAAATCATCTTCAAGAGCTGCTGCTTTTACAACGGCCTTGTAGCGTTGCTCATCATAGTCCCTCCCGAATAATATATTTTGTCGAACATTTGCCGCAAATACCCAACTTTCCTGACTGGCATAAGAAATTGTGCCTTGGATATTGCACTTGCCCTTTTTTACCTGCAGTTCACCCAAAAGGACGTGGAGCAGCGAGGTCTTTCCTGATCCAACTGCCCCAACTACAACAACCACTTTATCTCCTTCTGCTTGGAACGTGACATCAGTTAAATTCATCTTTTCACCTGTCCATCTAATTGCAATTGTAAGACCACAAAAACTTAAAATCACATCTTAAAAGTTACAACAGAACTGTCTAAATTAAGCTATATCATATTGCCCCTTACGTTGCTGAAACTGAATCTAAAGATACAGCTGGAACCGATTCACTTTCACTTTTTTCTTCAATTTGTCGAACGATAAGATTGCTTCCATTAGATTTTTCATCTAGCAGTAAAAATGTCTAAAGAAATGATTGCGTTTATGTAGTAATATTTAAGTACGACTCATTGAAGATGACAAAAAATTAAAGGAGAGTTTACTCACTTCCATTCGTTGTATGGACACTCGTATTTCACCGAGTCCTAATTATCGAGAAATTAATTATCAATTCAATACAATGCGAATTTTAGCAATATTTTTTTCAAAGCTTTGTACCTGAGATTGCCTGAGGAATCATGTAAATTACCGACTGGATCATGGTAAAATACGAAGAAGCTAAAAAGAACACTTTATCTGCCGTTGGCTCTTTGCCTTGAAGCACGTATGTAAGCACAGTCAAAAAGATGACTAGTTTCAAAGTTGACATGTACATAGAAAGGTACAGTCCTCGAAGATGTAGTCTTTTTCGAAGGGCTTCTCCCTCGTATCTAAAATATTAATAATGATCGTGAATATAATGTCAATGTCACCTTGAACCATGAGTTGAAAAGTTCATTCGAATCGATTTGACATTCTTACTCTCTGAGCCGGTGAATGATAGCAGAAAATGGTTTTTCCTTTAAATATCAAGATCAAGAATCATTTAAATTTAAAATCACGGAATTTTATTTTATGGAAAATTGGGGATTCTCTTAAAAAACTCACCCAAGCATACATTTTGATAATTCTCATCGCAATAATAATTTCGCCCATTATTCTACCACGCTCGTCAGTACGTTGAGCAATTTGTAAACGACATTTTGCCGAATAACTTCCGTTCCAGTCTGGTAGAATGTGAAAAGCTCATTAGAATGAATTTCAAGATCATTTAATGTAGAATTACTCACATTGAATCGGGATTAATACTAGAACAACAGAAATGCCAGTAAGACAAGCTACTCCAAATTCATCGTACAGTAGAAATGTAAAAATTCCCATTTGGAGGATTCCCAATGGAATGTAGGTGGTGAAAAATAAGTTGTAATCAAATCGGTTGACATCTTATAAAGAAGAAAAAATTTGAATTATGAAAAACAAAAAAACGAGTATAGTATGTAGTTCGATACAATATGTATTCCTTCCTTACCATTCGAAAGGAGATTAGTGATTTGACCAACGGTTGTTTGCCCTTGGGCTGATTTAGACAAGCGAAGTGCCTATATGAAACAAAAGATGAACCTCAAAAGTGGCAACTAAAATGCATTTTTCCGATTGGAAGTTGGAAGGTCAAAGTCTATAAAAACCTTTCTGTAAATTAAAGATGAACAGGCGATTCTACATCTCATGGACAAGATGAAGGCATAATAGCAACTTGGATGAAAACTCACGGTGATTCCAAAGGTTACCAAACTGATTGCAAGAGCTAATACGTACTGCACATTTTTACTGACCGTCGAGTCGTCTCCAAACGACAACAAAAGCTCTCGGAGAAAGAGAGGTTGAGCTACCCTAATGAGGAATGACTTTAATATAAAACTTGAAGGAATTTTTTAAACGCAAATGTTACAAACTTCTGCACGTACCGAAATATTAGTTCTGGAAAAGCAAATCCAATTAGCATAAGAACGTACTGCCACCCAAAAACTGCCACAAGAGCTGTTAACAAACTTGGCTTTCTTCCCTTTGCTTTCTTTAGCTCAAGTTGTTTCATCCATTTTCTGTAAAAATTTTAATTAATAAAACAAAGGTTTGAAAGACGTAATAACGTCATTAGCTTACTCCTCTAGAATGTCCCCCAAGTCTTTTGAATTATTTTCTGGAAGCGTGTCATAAACATCTTCGATTTCCAGATCACGTCGGTACCCTTCCCGAAAAAGAGGAATGAGCCAGAAAAAGAATAGTTTTGAGATGGGATTCGACTTGGCGTAGGGATTCGCCCTCATCTTTGTCTCGGTTATATCCATTTTGGATTAGTTAAGATGATTACTTCCAATCCAAGATACAAAAAGCCAATCTATTTTACCCTATAACCTCTGACAAGACAAGACAGAAAACATTCAGCTCTGCACCAAGAGCAGCGCTCCTGTTTTCACTTTCACGAATGTCCTTTTAAACTAAAGACATGTTCACATCTACATGCTTATTTAAAATTTGCAATCTTTATGCTTATCAAGTGTTTAACATTTTTAATCAGACTAACCCGGTGAAATGATATGAGGGACCCCATTCATTGATCAAGGAAATTTTTTGTAATCAGATCATTATTTCTCTTTGATTAGCGATAGTTGTGCCCGTGGCCGATATTACTTGTTTGTTGAGTTGCAAATTGTTGGTCGCATGATTTTTTCAACCGGTGTTCGTTCCTCAGTTCAGTTGAGAACAGAGAAATGGTGAAATGACGACTGCAATCTGAACATGTTTCTATTAATGATGAAACAGATAACGTGATGACATAGCTTGCTCGCGGTTTTTTTTACACACGCAAGTTTAAACATTTATTTCACATTTTCCAAGCTTTTATCAAGATTATTGAAAGGGCTTATTGAAACAAAAAAAAATCGATGTTAAAGACAAAGATTACAATACATCAAACAAAGCCGGCCATTTAAACAAATATTAAAATAAATATTAGCAAAATATCTTTATGGTCAGTTTGGAATGCAAAAATATTATTGCAAGCTAGAACGAGATATCCTGTGATATTCCAAACCCACATCATCATCTTCGCTTGACTCAGATTCTGAAATACTGAGGGAGATAGAATTTCTGATATCTTCGACATTGTTCTTCTGGAAGGATGCTCGTCGTCCAAAGTATGTCTACAAAAAGTTCGTGCATAGATAATTGAGTCAATGCGCAGTCATTTCTTTTTGCATTTGTTATTTCAAATAAATATCTGTTCTCACGTCTGCTGCCATTTTCCGGAGTATTGTTTCACTGGATTTACCGGTGTGCTGAACCATTGATGATAAATACCCATTGGGATCTTGAAGTAATTTGTGGGGATGGTCGTATTCCTAAAAATAATTTTGTAATGTAAGGTAGTAAAGTATAATGGGAGTGCTCATGCTTATTTAATTTGTGGTCATACTTTCATGAATCCATTGTCTAGAACTAATATCTTGTCGCAGTCGAAGACGCTATTGAGTCGATGTGCTAAATAAACATTTTATAATTAATAGTCTTGTATTAAAGTTACAATAGCTAGGGAATGTTTTAGTATTGATTACCGATTGTAATAATGGTGCACTCTGGAAACTTTGAGCGAATTGTGGTTTGGATGAACTTGTCCGTCCTTTCATACAAACACACATCAAAAATAGATTATAAACATTTCTTAGATACTCGCCAGATTTTGCTTGATAATGTATAGTTTTGAAAAAAAAAACATAAATGCTTATGTAGTTCAATTAGATTTAGGTAGATCTACTTTAAAATAATTATTCTTGCCTCATATCAAGATTCGCAGTTGCCTCATCGCAGACTTTGAGATGAAATGAAAAAAATCATCACATTTTAATTAAACATGTTTATAAGATAGGAATAAGAATATTCACAGTAATAGTTATAACATGAGATATTTCCATACCCAAAATCCTATTTTTTCGTAGCAGAGCCCTAAAGTAATGAAGTTAGTAGAATTTGTACAAAATATAACCCAAAAACGCATCAGTTCATGTTGGAATCATTGTAATTTATGAATTTTACTCACCTTCCCAAGCACACAAGTTGTCGTTGACCTACAGAAAAGTTGCCACCTCCGTCCGAAACTTTCATATCAAGTGCTGAAACAGCCTCTTTTAGCTCAACCTTAATAATGATTAGAAAGCAGATTCAGATACCCTCCTGCTTAAATTAGAATAGGATTTTGTAGAAATTGACTTGCCTCTTCAATGACCTTCCACAATTCGTCATCCTGAAATTCATTAAATGGATCGAGATTGTACCTCATTGTTCCGCTAAAGAGAACTGGGTCTTGTGGAATTAAGGAGATTTTGCGTCGAAGATCATGGAGTCCAATGTCATTTGCTCGAATGCCGTCAATAATTAGATCACCTCTGGGTTCAGTCATTCGGAATAAACCAGCAATGATGGAAGACTTTCCTGCTCCCTACATTTCCATTGCCGTTAATGAAAAATGAATGCATTAAATGAAAAATTATAACATGAGCAAACTCACAGTACGGCCAACAATTCCAATCTTTTCTTTTCCCTTGATTGTCAGATTCAGTCCTTTCACGACATCTTTTCCCTCATATGCTAAATAATAGTTTTTGAATTGTATTTCTCCATGTTTTGGCCAATCCTTTGGTGGCTTCTTGTCTGAAATTCAGATATTGAATTAAATAGTCAATAAAAATTTACCGACATATCTCTCACTTAGCTTACAACTTACCTGGTTTCGATTCTAATGGAGCTTCCGGTTCTAATTTGCAATATTCTAATGCTCTTTCCACAGAAGTCATTAAATTTTCTGTTGGAATTTTAACTCGTTTAGGAGTAGGCGAAAAATATCATCTTTTTTATAATATTATTAGTAAAACTTGCCTGTTTCAGCACTCTGGCGCATGCCTACAATTATGATAATGATCTTCAGTATTTACATTTTTCGTGAACGTAGCAAATTACAAAAAATAGTATATTTCATAGTACCCCATTGAAAGATCCCTGTTAATGACATAGCAGAAGAAATTGCCAATCCCACGTCGGAGCTACTGTAAGCTAAATGAGTCAATTTATTTAGACCTGTGGGATATTTTCATTTAACTTGCAAGAATTTTGGATTTCGTATTCCTCACATGTTAGAGCACTCAACACGAGAAAACTTAATGTGACGATAGACAAATAGGCAACTGACATCATTTCCAGCCAAATACCAAACCATCGATTACTGTTATATTCAAGAGGAGCTTTAGAATGAGATGCGGAGCACATTTTTTGGAATTTAATTTTTTTGCTTTAGAATTTACCATGAAATGAATGTGTACCATGCTGAGGAGTGAAGGTCCTTGAAAATATTACAGAAAAAGATTTTTTAAAACTTTAATGTTTAATGTACATGTGAATATACTTACTTTTAATACATTCATACTTGGTGCTTGTCAAATTGATCGCAAAGAATGTTTCGAATTTTAGGGCCACTTGATCTGATGGTAACCAGACCCAACGAGGATGTCGCGACGTGAGTAAAGATGGGACTTCTTGCTATTTAAACACTTAATGCTCAATAAGGTACTTATAAGGTTTCGTTTATATTCTAAAAATATGTTAATATGACATACCGACTGCCTCAATGCGTTTCACGTCTCTCGCAGTTTTGATGAAATATGCCCGAATTACAAATAGTCCAACGATCAAAATTCCTGTCGGAATTGCCATGTAGTAATTTGAGATGATGATCAAAATTACCATACTGACCATCAAAAGAAAAATTGTGATCGCATCAAAGAATGAGTACGGAAGGAGCTCATCCATGGCTCCCAAGTCTTTTGTAAATCGGTTCATTATTCTGCCTAAAAAGTGGACACACAAATTAAACTCATGTCTGCTTCCAACAAATCCTTTCATTGAATTCTAAGAGCTTACCTGAAGGATTGTCATCAAAAAATTTGATGGGAGCCCTAACCAGGCTCATAAACATCTTATTGTGCATGTTAATGCTAACTTTAATGCAGAATAAGAAAAAATGAATTGCTCTAAACTGCGTTAGCACCAAAACTGCGACGACTAATCCTGTGTAAACCCAAAGGTAAAAGTCTTCTCCTCTGTACCCATTATCATCTTTCGGGATCCACGTGTGCCTTTCCGAACCATTTATCACTGGATCGTCTTCAAACGAAAATGAATAATAAGATTGTGTCGTGGTAGAGGCAGTTGTTGCTGTTGTAGTAGATTTTGCATGGCTGATGCGTTTATCCTCTGCAGTCGTCCTGACCAAAAAAAAATCTCTTGAATAATTTTATTTTCCATCAGGACACAAATAACGATGGTGTTTATTCTTACCACTTGGTTAACCACCAGTCAGCAACCAAAAACGCCGCTTGGGAAGAAAGAAACGAAACAAAAAGGAGAAAGATCCCAAAATTTCCTCCCATCTTTAAAAATTCCCAATAAGTGGACCACGTCACTGAGCCACCAGCCATTTTCTCTGCTGTAGCCGTAGCTCCTTTTCCATCATTGTCTTTTTTCTTTTCCTTCATACTTTCATCGGGTTTTTGGGCAACGCTAGCCTTTCTCTCGATGCTGTCGACTGTGTCGGTGGCAATCAGACTCATTAGGTCCAGCCCCTTTTCAGTTATCTCCTGATACGTTCCTTGAGCCTTTACTTTTCCCTATTCACATAAATACACGAAGGGGGTTAATTGTGATTGGACTTAAAAGGAAGACTTGTGCACAAATTATGGTAAAATGGAACTTACTTCTTCTAAAACGATGATATAATCAGCCTGGTTCAGATATTGTAGCTGATGTGTACACAAAATCCTTAAAAATCCCTTCAAATGGTCCTTAATACACTTTTCAAATATGTGACGACTCACACGAGCATCAACAGCTAAAACAATTGAGACAACATGTAATCAATGGATGAATCAAAATTAACTCAATTGTGGAATTAGGCTTGATAATGATACCCGACAATGGGTCATCCAAAAGATAAATATCCGCTTTTTGATACAGACACCTTGCCAAATTAACTCTCGCCTTCTGACCCCCACTTAAGGCTACGCCTGTAAGCAGAGGAAATTCTTTAGCCCTGTGTCACCATATTTAGCGAGAGAAAAGTACATTAATTAAAGACTTAAACAGCTAACCTCTGTCGCCGCAAATAGTGTCATCTCCAAACGGCAACTGCTTGAAATCATCCACAAGCGCTGATACACGTACTACTTCTTCGTACCGAGATTCATCAAAATCATTCCCGAACAGAATATTTTGTCGAACGCTTCCTCCAAATATCCACGCCTCTTGAGATGCGTACGCTGATTTAATGACAGGTTTTTAAACGTGTTAATTTTGCCTAGCTCGTTTTTAATCGAGTATTTCTAATTCATTAACATTACCTGCTTTTCCAGAAATTTGACAGACTCCGGAAGTCACCGGTAATTCTCCAAGTATAGCGTGTAAAAGTGAAGTCTATATTTGATATAATATAAAAGATAGCTAACAAATCAACGTCTGAGGAATATTGACATACACAAAAACTACCTTGCCGCTTCCAACTGTTCCACAAACGACGACTAATTGGCCTTCTTTTAGATTTAAGTTTAGGTCCTTTAGAGCAATTTTGTCGTCGGTCCAGTGAGCTGAAACATTTTGCATTCGGACCGAAGCACGAATCTTTCCGGAATCTACCGATTCTACAGTAGGAGGTGTCATTAACTTAAAGTGTTGATTCGAGATAAGATCCTGACTATCTAAAAGTAAAAATGTCTGCAGAGTGGAACAACATCATTAAACTTTTACTAACCGGCAGCATCAATAGTGCGATTACGTAACTGTTCAATTTTTCATACCTCAATTCTGTTCATAGACACAAACAGTTCGCCTAAATATTAAAGTGTAAAAGTAATTTCATATTAAATGTGAGAGGAAATTTTTAATTAATTATTTGAAAAAGTTTAAGTACCTATTGCGGCAGCTGCAGTAGGGAAGTAACTATTTCAAAATAATTCAAGGATTCGTATATATTTGAAATATTTAGACTTAAAGTGAGATTTAAAGATTCTGAAAATTACCTGATCATGACTTGTCTAACAGTATTAAAGATTGGGAGAATAAAGAAGACCTTGTCGGCAGTTAAAGTATTGTCCGTGAGTATGTAGGTGAGAAATATAGCATAAGTTACAACTTTGGATGAAGACATGTACAAAGAAAGATACATGGCTCTGAGGAATGCATTTTTTCTTAAAAATTTCACTTCGTTCCTTCTCAACTTGTTGACCAACATAGAAAACGGCTTTTCCTGATAATTGCAATTGATTGAGTAAAACAAGATTTTCTAATATACATATAATTTGGCTATTTAAATGAAAAGTTCACCCACCCAAGCGTACTGCTTGATAACTCTCATTCCACTGATCACTTCGTTCAATATACGAGCTCTTTCATCAGTTCTCTTGGCTATTTGAAATCTATTCGTTGTAAATAATTTTCCGATCCAATCTGCCAATTAAAATTAAAGATTTTTCTGATAGATTTTGTTTCTTTCACAGACGGAGCTGAAGAGTGCCGAAAAAACTTTCACTTACACTCAAGTGGTATTAATAGTATCACGCAACCAACCCCTCCAAAGGCTGCATACCGTACTTCATCCCACAAGAAGTAAGTAAAGATCGCTAGTTGTATTGGCCCTAAAACAAGATAAGCCAGAAAAAGCAAATTTGTGTCGTATCGAATCACATCATTTCCCATTAGATTGATCATTTGTCCCACGGTTGTTTTTCCTTGTCCAGCTTTACTCAGTTCCAGGGACTAAAACCCAATAGTTTTTAGGTAAAAGTGAGCTTTTCTTGTAAGGCAAGTTCCGATTTTTTACTCACCTTTCGATAAATCATTGCGCATGATGCGACTCGACATTTCATTCCAATTGCCTGCAATTAAGGTTTGCATTTGGGACATAGTTAAGAATGCTCATAGGAAGCCAACGTTTCAGAAATTCACTAGGAACTTAAATATGCAGACCTGTAAGGAGAAGAATGTCGGGTGGATGATTAATAAATTAAGGATCGTCGTCAAACAAACTCCAGCAGCGTATGAATATTGGACCTAAATTTTCAGAATATTTTAGCAAACGAGAATAGGATTTCAAATCAAGTGGTTGGAATAATGGTGTTGTATATGTATACCCCTTTTGACGACCCATCATTAAAGGATAAAATCAGATATTTCAAAAACAATGGTTGGGCAACTCTATTTTTAAAAATTGATACATTGAGCCTCTCGAATACTACATGAAAAATTAAAAAAATGTAACTTGATTACCGAATGACGAGTTCATCAATTGCAAGTGCAATAACAGTTAGAAAATACGAGGATTTAAAAACTGATAGCAATGCTTTGTATAGCCGTGGTCGATAGCCCGGTTTTAATTTAGCTTTCTTCAACTGTTCATCCCACGCACTGCAATACGTTGAAATACTTTTGAGCACTTGAGTTTTTTTTTTAAGTAAATGTAGTTTTTGCACTAACTTAGCTACTGCATCTCCAACTCGTTTAGATTCGTCTTCTTTTAGTACGTCATACAAATCATCTAGTGTTAGGTCCTTCTTTGTCCCTTCCCGAAATAACGGGTTCAGCCACCAGAAAAACAAGGCTACAGAATGATGACAAAATAATTATATACAGTAATTTTTCTTGAATGAACTATTTTTTACTTACATGAAAGTGGGTTTGCTTTTTCTCTAGGATTTAACTTCCGTTCTTTGTCCTTAAAATCCATTTTGGAAATTTAATGAAAATTAGACTTTTGGCAGATACAAATACATAACAAAATGAAAAATTTCAAGCTGAGTAATGTCAACTAATAATGCTCAAGGCGGCAATATCGATTAGAATTATAGGGTTCATAAACTATTAAGTTCTGCATAAAATCGTCTACGAAAAAGCATGCTTCCATGAATAATAGGTGGGAATCCCTGAATGAAAAGATAAAAGTTACCTAACCGAGACACAGTTCAGGTTTTCATGTTCTTCAACAAACGAATGAACTTGAATTTTTTTCCGATATGTAAGTGTAATGCTTATGGAAGGCATTGAAAATTCGGTATGTTTATTGACAATCTGTGATAAATGTGAACAGATCACGACTTTCATGGTATTTAAATTTGGAAAGATCCAGTCATAAAACTTTAACATTCTCATATTACATATCAACCTACCTACCTATATAAATAATTTTTAACGACTTCAAGTGGAAAAAGTCATTTGTAATTCCCTATCTCTTACGCCTGTTATGAATACCGAATGCAATTTGCATTTGATTTATAATTCATTTTATGTGAGATCACATCTATGAGAGTTTTGTCATTTCTATTTCTTTTTCGTGCGGGATTCGGGAACAGTGCGTCTGCAGACGACTTTGTCAATTTTTTTATCAATTAACTATCAATACATATGATTAAGTGATTTCGCAACATGACTGGTGACAATTTTTGATTGATTGAATGAAAGTTTACAGTCAAAATAACCGAGCACGTGATTTTGGTAACATATGAATACATTTATTACCACAGTCCATAAATAAGAAAAGTACATTTACATCACGATAACATAAAACTAAATTAGATAAAAACTTATCAAATATTTCTTATAGAATTGCGTCGATTTTGACTGTAATGATCATATCGAGGCCTAATGTGACCTTTATTTCTGGTTAGTGGATACGTTGCAGGAAATCTAATGCCATCAGGATCCCTTGGTTCAGGCTGCTGATACTTTGTGAACTGAATGAATGTATTTTTTGGTGGTAAAGGAGAAGGTGACGAGGCCATAATTGAAGGTGGTGGAGCTTGACTCATCTCCTGCAAAATTTCAGGTTTGTTCTGCTCTTGGGAATTATTTGATGTTAAATTCAATTTGAGATATCCTGGGATTCCCTTCCTCTTCCACCAAGCTCGATCTTCATTTGTTTCGTTTTGCGAAGGAAAAGCAGCAGATGCATTGTCAACAGTAATTTCATTATCATTTGTAGAGTTTGCCGGTAGATTGTACCTGGTCGAGGATTCAACATTTTCTGAACTTGTTGTCAGATCTTGACCAGTCAAATCTGCAATAATGCCTTGGAAAAGGATTGTCCCATTTTTCACCAACATGACAATGAATGGTCGATTTAAATTAACTTCCACAGCCTCTTGGTTTCCTAAAGCGCTTAAAGGAACAATAGACAAGGCAGTTATAGCACCGGCACTCGTTCCTTCCTCACTTGTTTCAAAAACTGTGCGGTGAATGATCCGGCTGAGGTAGGGTGGTGGGACGAACGTATTATTTTTGGGAGTCCCTTCATCTCCATCTTTACTTGGTAAGGACGCTTCAGGAGTAGGGCTAGGAGGGGCAAAGATTTTTGTGAGATTTGCATGAATCGGGCTGAACAATGATCGAAGTCCATTCTGAAATTCAATGAAAAAATTAATCCTACAGTAAATTTAGTTATTACTTCAAAAAGTGACTTAGGTTTTATACCTCTTCAAGTGCATCCACTACATCAACGTCAGAGCTAATCTTGAACTTTGGCAAAGACAAATTGACTTCAACAGAAGTCAGCTCTGCCATTATCCGCTCTACTCCTACGTCCTCCAAGTAATTCATTGTGTCTTCGAGATCTTCATTAGACTTTGGCAAAATAAATAAGCTGACGAGATCGGTGGTTTTGTAAGGCATTTCTAACACTGCAAATCGTTGAACGTCCTTTGTACTAGTTGGAACATCGCCCTTTTGACCAAACCATTTCTTCCTGGGAAATTCGCCATAAAATTGATTTTCAAGAGTATGCATCATCTGAACTTTTTGCACGCCTGAGACTCCATGAAAGTCTTGAACTGAGGTAAGATTCGGGTTAAACTGGACCTGCCAAGGGGCCTGAAATAAAAGATATAGTTTTGTTCAATGCTGGGGCAAAGTAAGAAATCCAGTCAAACTATACAATTAGGTCGACTGATGAGTAATATTTACCTTAAATCTAACGCAATTAACGATCATCATAAACATGCTTTGATCAATTTGATCTTCATCAATGGCTTCCTCAATCAAGCCTTTAGTTTTTTCCTGAACCCAAGAATTAATTTCGCTCACTGCACTAGTCACATTTGAAAATTCCACACTTTTGAGTTCAACATTTTTCACATTTTTCTCTAATGCATTTAAGTAATCAGGATTAAGCCTAAGGTCTTCTCTTGAGAATATTCCTGTCGCTGAGGAAAGTGGTTTACTCGACCCTTCCCCACGATTATTTCTTGTAATAACCTTATCGAGATCAGTAATAAATGATATTTCATCTTCTTTTGTATCCTGGCTATGATGTGGAAGTAGTATGGTTTGCAATTCTCTACGGGTTTCTCCGTTCGCACCGTAGAACAAAGGGACTAGAGATTGGTAAACGCTGAATGGAGACCAGATTAATGTTTTTGCCAACTGCGAATACTCTCCAGATTTATTTGTTGAAGTTACAGAGGTGTTAAAAATATTCTGTAAAAATCATAGTGAAAGAAATAAGTGAATGTGTATACGTGGCCTAAGGAATATTTTCTTTTCACATGTCATAGCTTTTGGTTTTTTTACCTGACTCATTCTTCGGGCGAATTCATTAATAGCATTTCTAGCTTCAGTTCGGATAGCCGTGTCTTCCGAAGTTGTTTCGATTTTATCATTAAGTTCATTTCCTGCGGAATCGAGATCATTTTTTTCCTCCAAGGAAGCAGATTGATTTAAGTTAGTTGACCCAGACTCTGAGCTTTTTGAATCACTAATGGATTTGTTCTCATTTTCCTGGATAGAATTGATCTGAGAGGGTGCGCCAGAATTTTCACTTCCGTCTAACGCCCCTTGACTTACTTGAGCATTCAAGACTGCGAAAAACACACAAGGTATGTATTACTATTCAACAAAAGTATTTCTTTAGTTTTCAATATTAATTTGTCAAGCGTAAACATTTCGTCTATCTACCTGATATCAGGAGAAAAAATGTTACAGAAAAATTCCAGTGCATTTTGAATATTTAAATACGTTTAAATATGAAACTTGTTTCTGAAATAAAAACTGCTAAATTCTAAACTTGATAAAACACATGTAAAAAACTATTTGACTTTTTCTCTCTTGGTCTATGTTCATTAGGAAGCTGTTGTCACCACGTCAGAGAAGCACTAATTCTTATCAAGGAACCCCATCACCAAATGACCAAACCTCTGTTAAGTATCGTCAAGAAAGTCAAGTTTATCCTTTTGCATGAATGTCATAGTCATGACTGAATAGTGAACAAAGTTTAAGCTGTCCTAATATTATCCTCTTGTGTAGTAATTTTGTGCTTTTACATGGATCAAATGATTACCGTAATTAGGGTTTGGGGTAGACCACAGGTAATACCCAACAACTGTGAAAATAATGAGGTAGTATTTTATTATCTGAACAAGGCACTCCATCCTACTACTTACACACAGATTCTTGTAATGCTTCTGGTAAATTTCACTAGAATTGTAGTTGACAAACAATCGATAATTTTAGAAAAAGAGGTGGATGATGATGAAGCTTGGAAAAAACTTGGATTTATTTCTTGTATTTCCTCATGCATTATTAGTAACATTTCAGTCGTTTTTTTGTATGCGTGATGATGGGTACTAACTCTTTCACATTTTTCCAACAATGCTCATTTTTCCTCTAAAAATTTTACGCAAAGGTATGAAAACATTTTGGGGATTATATGTTAATGACTGTTTCGTGTTGAAAGTTAAACAAGTGAGAAAAAAAGGAAGACATTTTGAGGTGATATGGTACTTGATACCGATACCAAGAAGACGAAAACAAACTATATCGTGGCTTAATACCACGGAAAGTACACGGTGTTATTCATTCTTTAACAGAGCAGAATATAATAAAAAATACATGGGCCAAACTCTCTGGTAAAAACCAAGATTTTTTTTCCTGAAAGCATTGACCAAGCAATTGCTTTTATTTTCGTAACTCATAAATGTTTGTGTATCCAGTTGAGTGGTCTACGCCGAAATTGACTCGCCTTCACCTTTACCTTCGAATCGAACATGATAATGAGTTATTGGGTAGAGCGATAGAGCGGATGTTTAGATTGCTAATTGGCTAGACAGCAGACAAAGTCAATTTTCAGGAAGAAATGCTGCATCCTGCCTGACTTGATCTGAGTGGGACAACAAAGTTGAAGTTGCTGTTATGATGCGAATGTGATGATGCATGAAAAATTATGATGACGAAATAGGTCTAGGGGAATACCAAGTTGTGTAGTTCAGTTCAAGAATGAATGAATGAGGATGTTAAAAAATGTAGGCACGTGTTCCTTTTAATAGTCAATATTTTTGAGGGGACATGCTCTGGGTTTGCCATTTTGTAGTTGTTGCATACGAGTTTAATAATGATGACGTCTTCATCAGTTGGCATCGGCATCACAGGAAAATTAAATTACAAAAATTTGTGGTTGCATGTAATACGTTAAAACTTCATGACTTATTGTCCTACGCAAAATTATTTGCATTAAATCATGTAGAACATTTCCCAACTCCCAGCACAAGCACATGAAGCGATCTGTAACAATAATTTGCAAAACTATACAAAGAATGCAAAAACACCGATTAGTGATGAGCCGGGGAAGTAAGTGCATTCTTATGCATTGCTTATGTATGTATCGTTCTAATTCTCGTGGACTTGTTTAATGACAGGCTAAATGAGGAGGCTCTAATATTGTATCATGGCTCTATTGCGTATGTCGTAGAGGAAACGTTCAAAAAATGTCAATCTTACTTGAAGGTTCAGAACAGCTTTGAGTTATTGTTATTACTATTACAATAGTATGACATTGATGGTTCACCCGTGTGGGGTTATTTTTTGGATATATCATTCGATTTGATTTGAATGTTAATTTTAGATTGAGTTTCCCTCATTTTTTAAAAATCTGAAGCATACTTGTTTATTATTTTGGACAGACGACGGCAAAAGAGTAGAAGCAAACGTCTCACGATGGCATCGAACACAACAAGAAGACGACGCAATCGACGATGTAGTGAGCACAACTTCACTGGCCACGGGACTACACAACGAGGCAGACCCTCACATGAAGATCCGTACATTCCAAGTAGCGACGAGGAGCCTCCATACAGGAGTTATCCGGGTAGGCAGGATCTGGTGAGAGCTTCAAATGAGGTGAAAATCCAACCTTCCGAAAGTCTGTTATGGAAAGAACCAGAAGTGAGCCTCAAATTTGGATTTGGTAATAAAAGGAACAGAAGAGGATGTTTGGTGGAAACGGTATGCCCTGATGCGGATTGGGAACCTCTTAAGACAAAGAAGAAGGATCAAATTTTGTTGGTACGGATCGCTTTTTATTTATTTAAACAGAAGAAAAAAATTGCAGTGAACTAACAACGAAATTATTTAATGCTATCTTTCAGATGAGTGAGGTGACTGTTCCGGAAACCTCAGAGAGCCGACATCCAGTTCACGTGTTGCAAGAGCATGTGCAGTACCACGTCCGTATTCCCTTCGACGATGTTCTCCACCCCACACATTTTTTCATGGAAATTGTTTTGCCCTCCCCAAAGGATGAGTGTGGCTGTGAAACAAGGGATGCGTGCCTTCAAGATTTTTACAGTGGTCCAAAAGCAGAAAATTACAAAATGGTAAAAACAATTATTTTCAAAATCTCTAAGCATCATGACAAAGACTATAGGTAACTAGTATTTTTGTTAATTGTTCCACAGAAAACATTGGAACCGTTGCGGGGGCGAATGTATGCCATCTATGATGAGCTGTTGAGGAAATGGGAGCGAATTCGTGTCAAAAGGGTCCATTTCAACCAAACTGTCACTGCAGTTTATTTGGATTATGTGCTTACGACGAAACAGAACATCCGTTTCGACCAGCTCTACGAGCTTCACCCAAGGTATGGATACTGGCCACGCTATCCACTTCTTGGAGAATTGAAGGACATCGTTTCGGAACCAGATTCGACGGAATGGACTGGCGAGGCGACCGACTTCTTCAAGCACATCGTCACGGATAAACTTTTTCTGGCTTATTTCTCCAACATTGAATTGGACAAATCAGTTCCTGTTTGTCATGATGATGATCAGCTAACAAAGGTGTCTGTCATTTTGTTTGGGGATGAAGATATGGCATTCCCAGAAAGTCCGGTAAATGCGCTGATGGTGGCGGCTGGCTTTGCTAGGCCAATTGGTTCAATGTAAGTTAAACACTTTAACCTCAAAGTTCAAGTTAGAGTGATGATTAATTTCGTTGAATTAATTGATGATGATTTTTGATGTTGAATGTTTAGGGTTGACTGTATTGAAATGATGGAATTAGGTTACGGAGTAAAGCTCTCTGGCCAGGACTGAAGGTTTTCAGGATTCAATTATTTTTGGTATGCACCAGTTCCCGAAATTAAAAAATGTTTTCATCATGTTAAAATCGTGTCAATGCAGATTATGTATATGTTGCAACATTATTCATAGTTTTTAGGAAATGTTTGACAAATTTTCCTTGTATTAAATATAAGCATCGTATATCCTTGTTGTAGGATAGACTTATTTGTGTTTGTGAAAAACTAATTTGTAATTAGCTGTTTCCTTTTAATGTAATTAATTATAAAGCTAGGTTAGCTGGTTATTTTGTGAATCTTTTTCAATTTTATTTATGTCAAAGCACGATGTACTATTTATATTTATGATGAGTCGGGAATTAGTAAATAAATTAATGACAAAAAAAGTTCTTTTTTTGTATTTGAACATTAAAGCAAACCAGCCACACATGGCTGTGAATGAATACCTTTATGAAAAAATGAAAGGGATTGCATTAATAATGGCACGCATTTTTGCTTGAGGGTGCAAAACCCAAAATAGAGAAAATAAAAAAAGATATGCTCTCTCTCAATTTTGAGCATCATAAAACAGCATCATGTCGAGTACCATTTTGTCACTGTCACTGTCACAAAAGACGTATTTAAATTTTTGCCATATGCTGACAATGATATGTAGGGGAACAGATTGAAAGAAAGTCCCAAATTCGGGCTCGTGCTCCTTATCCATATAATTAGGAATTGTGTTTCTTTGCAAAATGCCAACTGAAGGAAGGTAAATTATACTTTCATGTTTCGAGGCCAAATTATGTTAGACGTCTAATAAAAAAGTCGGCTTTAGTCACTTCGTGAGGTTGACTGAGGGAGCAGATAAAATACAATTCCTAGTGAAAATGAAAGAAAGTTTGGGTTTCTGTTACAAAGTTTTCCAATAATTAAGTACAGTAGTGAACCCAAAAATGCAGTTTTGTGGGACAATGAATTCTATACTTTCCTCGCTCGTTTTCTTCAAGCTTTTAGTTTTACATTCTCAAGCCAAATTGATCAAGACTTTTAACCCTTACGAACGAAGCTATACATCATTGAACATGGGAAACGGGATTACTAAGGATTTGGGGAAATATTCGCAGCATTTACCAGTAAATCGCATACCGTTGCCTGTTAATCTCATTGACACTCACGGATTCCCAGAAGAAAAACGACGGGTAAATTCTGTTTGAATCGAATTGGAGTTGAGATTAAATTAAAGCAAGGCTAACAATGGGTTGAATGGTGCAGGTTGAGGACAACAGCGGTCATTCAAAGGGGTATGATCACCTTCAAAACGCCAATTTACACTCCCATGTGCCTGAGACGAGCCATAAGCATCACACAAAGTCAGAGCACAAACAACATCAACATCACAAAAAAGTAGAGAAAGACAGCTCTTTAGATGACCTACTTGAAGTAATGGGGCCCCACTTGTTCCTCATTCCATTTGTGGCAAAAGTAATCCCTTTTGCCGTGCCTGCAGTGCCACTTTCATATATTTTGACTCGCTATGCTCCAGCCACTTTGGAAGAAATTCAGGAGAGATTTATGGAAATTTTAAATCAGATTCGAGAATTTATAATGCAACAACAAGAAATGCAAG